>VXAZ01007016.1:225197-276910 GCA_013399875.1 Gymnorhina tibicen
GACCCTGGCGCCAAGGGCGGCCGCGGCGCCCCGGGCAGGAAAGGCTCCCGCGGGGCCAAGGGCGCCCACGGGGCCGTGCCCAGCTCCCCGCGCTCGGCCTTCAGCGCCGGCCTGTCCCGGCCCTTCCCTCCCCCCAACGTGCCCATCAGGTTCGACCGCGTGTGGTTCAACGAGCGCCACGACTACGACCCCGCCACGGGCAAGTTCAACTGCAGCGTGCCCGGCGCCTACGTCTTCTCCTACCACGTCACCGTGCGCGGCCGCCCCGCCCGCCTCAGCCTCGTGGCCAGCAGCAGGAGGGTGGCCAGGGCCAGGGACACCCTCTACGGGCAGGACATCGACCAGGCCTCCTTCCTGACCATCCTCAAGCTGAGGGTGGGCGACCAAGTGTGGCTGGAGGTTGGGAAGGACTGGAACGGGCTCTACGCCGGCGCCGAGGACGACAGCGTCTTCACGGGGTTCCTGCTGTACCCGGACGGTTTCGAGGTCCTGCTATGAGTTTATAGCGTGCAGATAATGCCGAGGAACATCTTTTCCCTCTGGCTGTGAGAGGAGAAAAGGGCAGCACGTTGGTTTAATTGTTATTTCCCTCACTTTTTAGCAAAAATGTTTCTATTTGCAAGGTACGGGTTAGTTTGGAGAAGTCTCAAGTCCTTTGGCCAAACAGCAGCAGGACCAGCACGGGGAGGGCACTTCCCATCACAGTTTGTAATTAGAATATTCAAATCACGGAGTGAAACTCCTTCCCAGCTCCTGCAGTCCTTGCATGGTCCAAACCCCTCTAGGAATCGGTTCTGATCACCTCTGATTTCCATAAAAATGCCACACGTTGATTTGTAGAGCTCAGCCAGATGGGAACGCGAGCAGTAGGTTCCTTGAAATCACCTGAAAAGATTGAAAGTTCTTTTCTCATTGAATCAGTATTATTTAGTGCTTTAGGCTTGGTCATGGATTATATAAAAAATTGGTCTAAAAGAGTATTAGATCAGTGTGAAAAACCTTCCTAAGTGTTGTTACTAAACAAAAATAAATCTGAAGCTTCCAAAAGTAGCTGAGAGATGAATATTTTACTTTATTGGCCTCCTCAGACCCCCAGGTTCTGAGCCTCTGATGCTGTGGGATCATCCTTGGGCAGCCAGGAACAGATTTTGGAACTCACTCGGGGTTTTGTGATGGCCCAGAGGGTTTGAGGGCACATTTAAAAAGCCTCACGGAGACCATTTGACCAGAAAACCTTAATCCAAGCTGTTTTCCACCTTCAAAATGTTGAAGTGTAAAAAAAAAAAAAAATCCCTCATTTTGATCTGTTTTTCCCTCGTTTTTCACGCCGTGGCAGAACGGCAGTGGATTGATTGAGGATGTGCTTTGTCTCGTTATGGAGCCCTGCTTAAAAAAGATGCCAAAATATTTGTTCCTTTTCACTTCTGCTTCTGTTAGCAGGGATTTGTGTGGTGAAGCTGCCTCTCTTCAGGCCACACTGAAGTGTTTTGACACCGGTGGAAGAAAAGAAATGCTCAGGGTTCTAATCAGGCGAGCAGCTCCTGTCAGTAATTATGAAAAATTGTTCCAAGCTGACACAAGGCCACAAAACCACCTTTTTTTCTGGTGTTTCCCATGCTTTTTAATCAAAGGTTCCACAGATTAGTGCTTAATTCCATTATTTTAGGGGTGTGGGGGGGTGTTTTTTAACCAGAGGAACAGCACTTGGTGTCTCCCTGTGCTTCCTGGCCTGGGTTTTCCCAGGTGCTCTGCGTTCCCAAGCCACGGTTCCCATCAGGAATGTCCCCAGCTGAGCTGTGTCTGCCCCAGAACAAAGCCCGAGGGCTGGGGGGTGGTTAATTAGGGGGAAAACTGGGGCCAGGTGGGAATTCTGTATTTATTTGGGATCAGGGAGGTGCTCTTGGTTGCTCCAAGGCTGGATTCTTGCTGAGCTCTTCCTCCGTCTCTCCCTGGATTCTGTTCTCTGTCCCAGGTAAGCCCCTGGTTGCTGTTATAGTTTGATTTGGGTGAAGAGTCTGGTTTGGGTGAAAATGGATGGATTTCTGTGGCTTCCACGCAGGAATTCAGAGTGGGGTTGCAAATACAACACAATAATCCAGCTTCCTGTGTTCCAGCTGAAATGTGCCTTGGTGTTTTTGGGAATTCTGTGGCTTTGCTTGGCTGCTGAAAGGTTTTCCCTTTTGAAAGGAGGGAAAAACACCTTTTGATGGGAGTTAAAGCAGATTATGGTTCGAGCACTGCCAGCTTTCCAGCGTGGTTGTAAAACCCTGGAGCTACTTAAATAGGGAATATTTATGGTGTTGCTCTCCAGGCAGAGCCACTGGTGTTCAGTCCCAGGAACAGCTCTGCCACGGTTCTGTGTGCCCCGTGTGAAATGTTCCTTGTGAAAGAGCCCAGAAGTGCCTGCACCAGGGAAGGATTGAGTGTGGAAACAAGGAGGGTTTGCTGCTGGGTGATTTTACGAGGTCTGGTTTCCTATTAATATCATTTACTGGGAGAGTTTCCTAAATTTAGGTGTGGATATTAAAAGCTTCCAAGTCTGTTTTGGGGTAAATTTGAATCACTTGGCTCATTTTAATGACTTCTTTGAATTGCTCTATTTTTTTTTTTTTTGTAAATAAGTCCTTTTTCAAGCAGAGATTTTCCATTTTCTGGGTGAAACTCTTCTTGCTGTAGCCAGGACTTCTGTACTTTACTCCTTTCATAGGAAATGTCTTATTTTGTCAGGATAAAATTGTGGCTGGACTGAAAATGCACTGGCTTTGTTTTAGCTCATCTTTCTCAGTTTAATTCTTGGTTTGCAGCCTCTAAACCACTCTGGTTTTAGTCTGAGCCTCTCCAGACTTTGCCTCATGGAAAAAGAGGAATAAGGAATCCTAAAACTCAGTTCTATCTCTGATTTATTTGTGGTTTTTCATGGTTTAGGTGTTTGATGGGAGATGGGTCATTTGAAAAGAGATTTTTATTTTAATTTTCTTTGTGAAGGAATTGGGGTGTGGGGCCTGCTTGAGCCTCTCTCTGAGGGAGCCAGGTAAATGTCCGGGAGAGGAAGAAAAAGCATCTCTGGATGCTCCTCTTCTGCTTTTCCTGGTAAAAGATCAATGTAAATGTGTTTTCTGGACAATAAAACACTGATTTGCCCCTGACTTAGAAGCAGCCTTGAGGCAGGGGGGATTTCCTGGTGCGCTTTTCTCCCTGCCGGAGGAAACATACCTTTTTTTATTGCTAAATTCTCTGGAGCTGCCTCTTGCCCACCTTTCTCCCTGCACCTTCTATGCCTTAAACTTCAGGCTGTTGCTGCCTAATGAGAAATCAATGCTCATCAAGGAAAAATTCCGTCTGGGGCGTGCCGAGGGCTGGGAAATGGGGAGGGTAAAGCCAAAGCACACAGGGCTTTGTTTGAGGGGATGGGGATTCCAAGGAGTGAAACTGTTTTATAGGCCCTGTGTAACATTAGCCTCGCACTTCTCGTTATCCAAGGGAACTTTCATTGCTCCAAAACCATTTATCAAGCTTTAGGATATTCCTAAATACGTGTTTAATATGCTGCTGCATCAGTTTGGGATTGAAAGGGCACCAAGCCAGTCAATAAAATCACCTGGCTCTGTGTCTTCCCTTTGAAAGAGTGGATAAAGTGCCAGGATAATCCCACGGTTTTATGGGAGCTAAACTGTTATTTTTTCACTTTGACTCTTGCCCTTTCTCTTTTGGTATTCAGCTGGGTAACACTGGGAACTAAATTGGCTTTAAAGGTGGGAGATTGGGGTTAGGGAGGAAAGCTTCATAAACACCAACTCCAGTAATTGAGATTCAAAGCCTTCAGGATGCTGCTGAACAGCTCTTGCTGGCTAAAACTGCTATCAGAATATCTTCTCTTCAGCGAGGGAAGCAGTTTGGAGCCGTGGGAAGGAGGGCTGAAACTACAGGAGATCTTGGGAATGGGGGGGAAAAAAAAGGAGAAATAGACTTCACGTGTTTCCAAGTCCTTCAGGAGCTTTTTTGATGTGAAATTTCTGGGCAGGTGGGAAGCAGTGGGATCAGGAGATGCCCCTGCTGTGCCCGGGCTGCTCCTGGCTGTGGTGCTCCCTGTCACCTGGAATGCACCCCAATGAGCTCACCTGCGCCATCCTTGCCTTGGCAGGGCTGCTTCCTCGGGAATATTTCTAAGGAATTGCTTTAGGAAAGCTCTTTGTTGCCTCAGAGATCCTGCTCTGTGAGCCCCTGCCCACAATCATTTAAATCCCCAATCCTGAGGTGGGATATATCCTGAATATCCAACCCCAGCCAGCTGCTGGGAGCTCGGCAGCCTCAGCTTTCCTGCAGCATTTGGGGCCAGGAAATACTAAAATATTGGGGGAAACAAATCTGTGGCCCTGTATGGTACAGAGACAAATCCACTCGCTGCTCCTGAAACCTCAGTCTTTATCTCCTCGCATTCCAAATGCAGCCCCGCAAAAAATGAGCGTTTAGCAGAGCTGTCTGTGCTTTGTGTGGCTCTTTTCTCCTTGTATTCACTTGATTTCTCTCCTCTGCAAACTCACAGCCTTTCCTTTTCTTAAGGCTTTATTTTAGCTCCATTGCTATCCAGATTTTTCATCTCCCCAGGGCATATCTATTTGTTTGGATGACTAACTTGCTTTTCCTGTGGAAATGTGAATTTCTAAGTTGCTGATCCAAGTCTCTCCGCTGATAAGTCATTGTCCATCTGTCTGCTCCCTCCTGAGCTTGTGCTGGGAGCTGCAGAGAGGATTAATGTGTGGAGCAGGCTGCAAGTTAGGCCTGGACTAGCAAGAACAGCCCCGTGCCTTGTTTTCCCCCTGTTCCTGCTGGTGTTCCTGGCTCCTGAGGAAGGAATCCCCCTGGTTAGATTGATGGGTTTTTTTTTAAATTTTATTTTTTTTCCCCCCCCTGCTTTCCATGCCCAGGGAACTTGGTGAAAAAATTATTCCCCTAAAACCCCACCCCCCACCATCAGTAAGACCCAGGTTCCAGCTGGTTTTGTCCTGCCTTGAACCTGTATTTGATGGACCTTTCTGCAGGTTCCCGAGGAAAAGCTCAGCGCAGGAGCACGGCCAGGCTGTGGAGGGTTTGCAGCAGGAGGTGGCTGGGCTGTGCTTGCAGGGTAAATCTGCTGCAGAGAACTCGGTGCAGCACCTCAGGAGCCAGTTAAAGAATCGTGTTGGATGTCTGGCCGCTAAAACAAGATGTTGTGAGCTGCAGGGTTGTGATTTATTGTGGAGGGACTGAACTGCTGGAGTAGAAAAAGCTGTTTGAGCAGCGGTGCAGCTGAGCACGCCTCACCTGGAGTGCCAGGATTAATTCCTGGGCTGTTTTTTGTGACTCTGCATCCCACTGAGTCCTCGCAAGGCTTTGGGAGTGGGGGGGCCACAGGGGCTTCTCTGAGGAGCTGCCAGAATCTTGGAGGATGAGCCTGCCACTGGCCAAGGCTGAGCCCAGCAGTGTCTGGGATACAGGCTTTAGGAATTTGGGGGGAAAACACTGCAGCTGGAGTGAGAATTTGTGGGTGCAGCAGGACGGGCAGGAGCTGAGATCCCCCAGGCAATCCAGTCCGTGGGGGAGCACAAATCCCTCTGCAGCCCAGGGAGAGACCCCACAGTGGAGCAGGGGAAGGAGGAGGCTGTGATCCCATGGGAAGAGGGGCCCAGGCTGGAGCCGCTCTCTGTGATCCCACGGGAAGAGGGGCCCACACTGGATCAGCTCTCTGTGATCCCAAGGGAAGAGGAGCCCCCACTGGAGCAGCTCTCTGTGATCCCATGGGAAGAGGAGCCCAGGCTGGAGCAGGGAAGAGCGAGGAGCCCTCCTCGCAAGGAGGGAAACACGGGATGAGCTGCCTGCAGCCCCCATTCCCCACTCCCTCTGCTGGGAGCGGCGCTGAGCCCGGGAAGAAGGGAGGGATGGGGGGAAGGTGTTTTTAAGGTTTGGGTTTATTTCTCATCGGCGTACTCTGGTTACAAATTAATTTCCCCTGGCGGACTCCGCTGTGCCCGTGACCCCTGGCTGTCCCTTCCTCCCCCGAACCATGGCCGGGTGCTCTCTCCTGCCCGGCTGAGCAGGGAGCGATGGAGCAGCGCTGGTGGCCCCAGGGCACCGCTCATCCCTCGCGTTCCCCGCTCCTGCGTTGAAACGCTCGGAGCCATTTGCGGGGGGACGGCTCCGGGCCCCGTTCGCCTCCTGAGCTGCCCGGGATGGGGCCCGCGCTTTGGGATTTTGGGATGCTGCGGGAGAGGCGGCGACAGCAGATGGCGATGTGGCGCCGCGAACCGACCGAAACCCGGGGAATTCGGGATGGGCCGCGAAATTCCTTGGAAAAATCAAGACGAGCGCTGCTGTGAGG
This sequence comes from Gymnorhina tibicen, assembly GCA_013399875.1. Taxonomy (NCBI): domain Eukaryota; kingdom Metazoa; phylum Chordata; class Aves; order Passeriformes; family Artamidae; genus Gymnorhina; species Gymnorhina tibicen. The sequence goes on from VXAZ01007016.1 coordinate 231,553, forward strand.
GTCCTGCCTTTGGCTCTCTGGGCGCAGGATTTGGGGCCGTGGGATGGGTTTTCCATGGGATGCGATGGATGGGTCGGGAACCCGCTCAGGAGTCGCTCTGCCCCCCACCCGGAGCTGGCGCTGCTGGGTACGGGGGTGTTGGGATGGGGATGCTCCCAGCCTCTTCCTCTTGGGGAAGGTCCATTTCTGATATTATGCCTTAAAAAAGCCAAGCTCGGACCCACAGCGGGGTGGTTCGTGTTTACTGGGGGCTCGCTGTGTATTTATTCTGATTTAAATGTTATTTTATCACTGAGGACGTGTCCACAGTGAGGGCTCTGAGTGCAGAGCTGGAGCACAAACCTCAGCTCGGGATGTGTCGATTATTCCCCAACTTCAAGAATCCCAAGAAGTCTGTGACCACAAGGGGGACTCTCTTGGCTGTTTTAATACAAGGCTTGTGATAAAACCAACCAAAATCTAAAATTCCCACATTTTTGGTGCCTCCACGTGTGGAAAATTAGGAGGCAGAGAAGCTGTAAATGCAACATAAGCTTGGCCACCTCCCTGATTTGTGGGACTCATCGATTAACGAGGCAGCCAAATGGTGTTATCTCCACCTGCAATTGATTTTTGGCTGGCAAATTAGTGGGAGACAATTAGAGGTGTTCCTTAAAAAAAATAAAGGTTCATTAGGAACCCAAATCTTGAATAAATCCAGTGGGTTTGCAGGGAGAGAGAGGCTCCTGCTTCCCCTTTAATGCCTGGAGAAGGAGGCAAAGATGTTCCTGTGCAGCTGCTGGTGCTTTCCTGGTGCCTCACTTGCTCTGGAGCTCCTTTTGGATGGAAAAGCTGGGAGAAAATGGGAGGTTTGGGAGCCTTTGGGAAGAGCGGGGTTGTGGTTACCGAGCAAAGGAAACCAAGGCAGGGCTCTCAAATCCACTTTACAGCACTGGGGGGGCTGTGACTGGGGGGTCTCTGCTCCATAGCTGGGTTATTTTCTTTTTGGAGACTCTTTTGGCCAAATGAATATGCAAATTATTAATGATAAAATTGTTATTAAGATAGGAATTGATCCCATTTCCTACATATGTCTATATCTAAATTCCTTCTGTGCCTTGTGCAGTTTCCCAGCTGAGAAGCTGCAGGAATAACAACCTGTTGCCAACACTGTAAAATCTGGATTTTGGGCTGGATTGTGGCCCTCCAAGAGCTCTAAATTAGGAGTTAAACCCCCAATACTTCACTCAAGCATAAAATAATATTTATTTCAAATAAAGAATAAACCAAAGAGTTCTCTTCATCCCTCATGTGGTGGTTTGATAGAATTTAACCCTTATCTCTCCAAGGCCAGGTGATTTTAGGGAGAGAGGGAGTTGGTGTCACTTAAATCCTTAAAAATGGAGTCTTTATGATGAACTGGAGCTCTGCTCTCTCTGCTCTTGCTCTTTGCCAAAAAAATTCAATTTGTGCTTTTAAATGAGGGCTTCCTGTCCAGCTGAGAGTCCCCCAAACCCCCACCCCCAAATTATTTGCCGAGGAATTCTGGGCTGGGGGAGCTGCTGCAAGGCTTTGCTGCTGGATGGGGAACTTGGAATTGGAAAAATAAATACGGAGAGTTTATTCATAAACCCTCCTCCCGTGGCAAAATATGGAAATAACATTGGACTGTGGGAGGGGAATTGGAATAAAAATATTTGTGGGATCACCCGGGTGTTTGCAGCCAGGGCAATGAACCTTTGGAGCTGAAACTGCAGCTGTGGTGTTGAGGGATGGGTTGGATGTTCCACATCCAGCTGGGGATACCAAAAAATGGTGTAAAAACTGTGCAGAGAGTCACAATATTCAGGGATTTTTAGCTCCTGAAGGAAAATTCCTCTTGTGTGGTCACTGAGGAGGGAACGAACCAGGAATCCCTCCTGAGCTCTGGTGGCAAAGATCAGATTTGGAGTTTAGGCTTCCAGAACACACTGGAAAATTGGATAAACAGGCTTGGCAGTGAGTAGGGAGGTGGCATGGACTCTTTTCCTGGGAGAATCTGCTGTGCATCTTGATCCTGGTCTGGATGTGTGCCTCCACAGGCCTCTTTATGGGATGTGTGGCAGGGGGCCTGAAGGCCCTTTGGAAGGGAGCAGGGAGCGGATTTGGGATGGTGCCCCTGGGATCAGGTCATGATCCCGGGTTTGTTCTGCAGATGTGCAGCTTCTCCTCTGTTCCTGGTGGGATTTATGGCTCCAGAGGGGCCTTCCCTGGCCTGAACACTGATTTTTGCAGGCTCCAGGCGTGCTCAGAGAGTAGGAATTTGCCTCTGGCTCCAGCTCCATGCTGCAGGCAGGAGGGCACCTCTGGAATCCCCCAAGGCTCGGGATCACCAATCCTGACTCTCATCTCTGGATTTGACTTTAGAGGCCGGACCTGAGCACAACTTCCCACTGAACAACAATGATGGGGAAGAACTCTGGGCTCTCAGAGCAGCAATCTGAGTTATAAACAGCTGTGCCACAGCTTTTTCCAACTATATCCTCCCATTCCTTAGTCACTGCTGTTATCCCTGTTTACCTCCCATGGAAATCTTTCCACTCAACTGCTTGTAACTGACTCAGTCACTTGAAGGAAAATAACTTGGAAAAAAGAAAAAGGACCTAAATATATATAATTTTTTTTCCTCATAAAACCTTCCTAAAACTAAAAAAAAACCATAAATCCAAATTACAAGCTGCTGCTCCCGACGGAGCCCAAATTCATCTGCGACATAATTGGAATTACAGCATCTCTTGGCAGCCCGGAAGAGTAATCAAGGGGAAAAACCAAACCCACCCCAGGCCCTGGGAAGTTATTTTAAAACTAAAATGAAGCACTTAAGCAAAAAAGTGACTGGAAATGAAACCAGTTTTAGTGATGAATGGTTGTAGCCCATTTCTGGTTTATCCTGAGTAAACAAGAGAGAATTGGAAATACAGGGAGAGCAAGAGCTCCAGGACTGAAGTGACCCCATGGGCAGCAATATCTGGAATTGCATTAATTGGATTTTGGCTCCATGTGCCCCCTCTTGTTTACAAAGGAAGCTTTTCTAGAGGCAGCACTGTGCTCCCCAGTTAATCACCTGATTATTGATTTCCTTGCTCTTTCAGAACTCCAGGAATGCTCTGGAGCGGGAGGTGCCAGCTGTGCTGCTCCAGATGTGCTCTTCCCCCCCCGGCTGGGATCCCGGCAGAGCCTTCATTTGCTGGGGAGTTGTTTAATGCCCCTGGGAGGGCTGCGATGACCAGAGGAAATATTTTCTGTTGTGCCCTTTCTGCTTTGATAGAACCTGTAATGGATCCAGGAGTACTGGCTAAGGAAATGTCCTGCTCTCCTCTGTTTGCACGGAGAAATAGTGATTTTTGGGCTGCTTCTTAGAGAAGAGCCAAATAAGCATCAAAATGTGTAAAATATTCTGAGTGTGCAGGAGGATCTGCTGAGTGCTGGGGCAGGGTGGAATCCTGGAATTATTTAGGCTGGAAAAGCCCCTTAAAGGCACTGAATTCCCCCAGCACAGCCGAGGCCATCCCTGATCCACGTCCCAAATGCCAAGGAGAACAAAATCTCCGCAGAGCTTCACCCAGTGAGCTGCTGTGGGCAGGAGCTGTTTGCTGCTCCATGATTAATGCAAACAGAGCAATATTTGCTCCTCGGGGTAACTCATCCTCCCACGAGCACTCTGGGGGCTCCCAGGCCTGCTCTCGGAGGGCTCATCACTGAAAAATCCCAAACCACTTCCATCCTGAAGGAAAAATCTTCCTGCTGGTCAGGAGTGATCCCCTGCCGGAGGGATTTTCCAGCTGAAGCTGCTTCCCAGGGCTCCCAGAGCCATCCTGATAAATCAGCACTGCTGAGAACATGAAAAGCTTGAGCGGGGCTGAGAGAATTTATACTTCGGGAGAACGATGGGGTTTTTTTTATTTCTGTGCTGCTTTGCTGGAGTCTGGGGGAGATGTGAGTGGAATTGGGGTGCTGCAGCCACTGCTGGGTGATCCCAAGGGATTCTCATCAGCTGGGATGTGCTGGTGGGGTTTATGGGAATCGCTTTTCCTCGAGATTTGACTTCACATCTGCCTGAGATTCCACAGCCTCCGAGCAGGGGAGCTTTGGGGATTTACGGTGTCCTCAGATTTGCAAATGCTAGAAATGCCATTATCTGAACGGGTCTTTATTAATCCCAAAAAATAAAGGCATTTTTCCTCTGCAGCAGCCAGGCTCCGGAAATCCTGGGAGCGGGTGGAAAAGCAGGAATCTGCAGCTCCACACCTGGGATAATCAGGAGTTCTTTGCAGCCAAACCGAGCTTGTTTTTTAGGGCCTCTCCACAGGTGTAATGCTGAAGCCTTGGGAGTTGGGAAGGAATTCGGGATGTAGGAGGAAAACTGGATTTGTCTTTGGATGGCAGAGGTGGAACTGGATGAGCTTTGAGATCCCTGCCACCCCGAACCACCCTGTGCCTCCATGGGTTTGTTTGTTGTTCCTTTTGAAGGAAACTTTGTTTCTGGTACTCCCAGAAGTTCTGTGAAACAACAAATATTGTCCATGGTGACTTTTTCCTGGACTGAATCAGTGTTTGGGGGTCAAGCCCTGAATTATTTACTCAGAGCTGTCCTCAGGCCTGTGCTCTCTGCCCTGGGACAGATAAAGTTGCCAGCAGATTAATTTCTTGTTCTTGGGGGGAACAATACCAAAGCGAGAGAGGTTGAATTCCTCTTTTTATTTTTGGGGGGCGTGTGTTGGTTTTTTCTCAAAAGTGGCAACTGCAATGAAATGGAGCTTAGAACAGAGGAAAGAGGGTTCAGATCTGGTTTTAATTTCAGCCCAGACCTGCCAGGCCGTGTGTATCCTTCCAGCAGCAGTTTTCAAACTTCACCTTCCCTCCTTCCCACTTTGAGCACCGAGTGAAGCCTCTGCTGTGTAGAAATGGTTTTTATTTTCATGTTCCACCCCTGCCTCTCCCCAAATACTCCACCTTTTATTTGTGCATTATCTCTGCCAAAGCTGCTCTCAGCCTGCCCCTCTCCTTGCTGAGCCTGCAGTGTTCTCTCTCAGGGACCTTTCACTGCTCTGCAGCCGCAGCTTTCCATGTTTTGCTGCTCCTCCTGATTATTTTGCTTCCCAGTCCTGGCCAGCCCTTGGAAGGGCTGTGAATGGAGGTGTCTTTGTGCTGTTTGCTTCCTCTCAGGCACAGTCAGGTTTTGAATACCAGGACAGTCTGAGGGGAAACAAAATGCAAAGAATGACATTTGTGAAGGGGGGAAGATTTCCACAGTTCTGTGGAATGTCAGTGCTGGGATGCTGCAAGGATTGGTTTCCTTGCACTCCTGAGGAGGCCTCTCAGGACTCCAGCTGGAGCCACCGGCAAATAAAACTTCTGGTTGCCTATCCCCTTCCAAAAAGGGATTGTGAAGTAGTAAAAGTCCAGCTCTCTGTAAACTCAGCCTAAAGCCAGAACACCTTCTATTGCTCTGGTTTGTTTTCTAAGGGATAGAAATTCTCCACACTTCAGCATTCAGATGTCATTTTCCTTTTTTTCCCCTCATTTTTTCCTAGAATTCCCATTTCCTTGCTTTTCCCTTCTCCCCACTTGCTGTTTCAGCTTGGCCAAATTCCCTCCTTTTTAAAGTTCTGCCACTTTGACAAGTGCGGACTCTTCTGCCAGGTACTTTATTCTCCCTGGGACATTCCTGTGCCCTGTCCTCCAATCCCGTGCTGCCCCCAGGTTTTGTTCCTGCTGGAGATGCCACAATTGGCGTTCAGCGCCTCAGAACTTTAGGGGAATGAGAGCCAGGGTTCCAGAGCCAGATTTTTCTGGAGCTCATTTAGAAGTCGGTGTCAACTTTGAAAACATTCTGCAAACGTGTCCTTGCCCGTGGATTTCCCGTGGACAATTTGTGTTTGAAATCCAGGGAATGCCTCCTCCTTTAACCCCCAGGATGGATTTATCCCTGAGCTCTGCTCAGGGCATCACCCAAACCCACTTGTACCTGGGGAGGGTTCATCCAATAATCCACAAACCACTGGAAAATCGAGGGATGTTAAAGGTCGACTTGATTTTTTGCTTTTCAGTCCCACTGGTTTGAACAGGATTTCAAAGCCTTCAGAAAGAGAGGAACTTAAAATGCTTCTCATTTTGGGCTCATCATTTGTAGCTTATTAAAGCCCAGCTATAGGTTTTTATTAGGTAATCAATAAATCTAATCAAGTTTTATGGGAAGGGCGGTTTTATTTTATGCTGCCATAAATTCTCCTCATTTTTCCTGTCAACATTTACAAGGGATTTGAAAAGCACTTTGAAAATGAAACCCCATTCTGTCCCTCTCATCCAGTCCATCAACAGGACTCTTAAATTTCTGTCCATGTCACGTTAAGAGCAGAATTGAAAAAGTTTGAGAACCACTTATTAAATGCGTGCCCCTAAATCACCCAACAGATGGAACTCATCATCCTCATAAACAGCTTTAGGCACCAGGTATGGAGAGGGATGAATCACTGAAATAAATTCTGACAGGTATTAAAAAACCCCCAATACTGCAGCATGAACTCAGCTCCTTCACACCTTTGTAGCACTGGGATGGTGCCTCGGGAATGTGCCAGGGAAGTGGGAGCTATTTCAGCCAGGAAATGGGATCCTTCAGCTGTGGGCATGTCCGGGAGGAGCTGTTCACCCCAGCCCTCTGTCTTGGGGGGTCCCTGCTCTGCCTGTGGACCCCGGAGCAGGGTCAGGGATGGTTTGTGTGGAGCAAGGAAAGTAGAGATGTCCCTCCTTTCCACTGGGCTGGAATTCCAGCGGAATCCAGGATCACAAACTCCACTCTCTTGAGCAAAGTGCCTTAGGGCCGTTGTTTTTTCTCCAGTGAGACTTGAGGCAGATGACTTAATCTGGAAAAGAAAGTTTATGAACGGTTTTTAAGTAGTGAAATCTCAGTGTTTCCTCTGAGAGGAATATTTAATACAAAAATGACTGCAATCTGTGATTGAATCTGTGGTGTAAATGTTCTGTTTCAATCTGTTATTCCTCTGAATTTTTTTTACCAAATAATGAGTTGGGTTTGGGCTTGAAATTAGAATGACTTCAGGGTGATACAGGGGAGAGGCACAGTGAGAACGGAGGGCTCAGGAGCTGAGGTTGCACCTGTAGTAAATTTAACTCTGGTTAAAGTTTAAACTCTGAGTGTTTGGGAAGGCTGAGGAACCCCACAGAGCCTTAAACAGGATCTTCCTCTAAAAACAGCCTCAGTGTGAGCCTGGGAGCAGCACAGCCTGGCCTAAAGGATGGGATTTATCTCCCTGGATGAGTTTTACCCCCTTAAGGCCCTGCTAGTGAGGCTCAGTGCAGGATGAATGGTCCCCCAAAAGGCTGCTGCTTCTTGGTGCAGGTCATTTCTGTGCTGGGGCTGCCTGAGAGGGCAGGATGAGTTTTATGGGAGCACAGAACCACTGGAATTTCCTCCCAGGGCCGTCCTGTGGCCGTGCTTTAAGCAGGCAGGCTCCTCAGGGCACTTTGTCATTCCCACTTCTTCCTTTTACTGTTCTTTTTTTTTGTTAGGGAGGATTTTCTTCTGTGTCTGTGTTGCTCCTGTTTTTATTGTCCTGATCCAGACCCTTCTTCCTCCCCTGCATGCCTGGGAATGTTCCCTGGGAACCCCCTGATCCTGCCCTGCTCCCAAGTCCCAGTTGGGTGAGATCACTCCTGGGAATGCTGGAATGCTTTTTAAATGCTCTTTTTCAACGTGGGCTTTGCTCAAAATGGGAAACGTGTGCACAGTGCTTGAGGGAGGGATGATTTTTGGTCCTGTGCAGAAAGTGTCCGTGGCCCGACTTACAAAATCATGGAATTGCTGAGGTTGGAAAAGCCCTCTGAGATTGAGTCCAACCCAATGGACAATGATTCCCCAGCGCTGCCAAGGCCACCACGGAGCCCTGTCCCCAAGTGCCACCTCCCCAGGGCTGTTAAATCCCTGCTGGGACGGGGACTCCCCCCCTGCCCTGGGCAGCCCTTTCCAGGGTGAAATTTTCCCCATATCCCACATCTTTTTAGCGCTGATTTAGTTCAAGGACAGGCTCAGGAAGCGCTGCCAAGGGATTTCAGGTGCCCTTCTGTTGTGCAATATTGTGTCCTATTTTCCCAGCCCTCAGAGTCTGCAGACACCTTGGATTCAACAACCACTGCATATTTTAATTTCTTTTTTTTCTGCTGTAATTTATTCGTGGCCAAGAAGACATGGCTGGGTTATTAATACTCTCTTAATTGCTCTGTTTTCTCGGAGTAACTTGCCTTTTGTGGCCGAGCAGCAGGTGACAGTGGCAGCCAGGCTGTGACCTGGAATGATGCGACTGCTTTGATCCTGACCTCAAAACCAGGGCAGGAGCCCTTTTATTCGTATTAACGCTTCTTCCTGCTAAAGGAGCTCTAATTTTAGAAGAAATTGGACTTATGAATAAGTTTTGATGATGCATTTTTATGGCACGAGGGTTTGGAAAGGTCCTGGCTCTGCGGCTGCACCCGATGTGTTCCAGGGAGCGGGGCCTGGGGGTCACCTCTGAGGTCAGGAGGGGCCTGGGCTGTGGTGGTTTGGCCTTTGGGGGCAGAACCTGTGGAGCACCCTCCCAAAATATCCATTATTTTGCAGTCTAAATAGAAAACAAGTCAACACTTAATAGGGAAAGACAAAACAACAGAAATCTGGTATCTGGTAAATGCGGCAGATCTTCCTGGGGACCTTCAGTCCTTGTGTCCCCTCTGGGCTTGCCCGTTAGGGAACCAACCTCAAACAGATGCTGGACATCAAACAGAAATCACTTAAAAATGAGGGGGTTTTGCCTTCTCCCCCCCCCATCCCCATTTTCCCCCTTTTCCTATTTTTTCCTATTCCACCCCCTCAGTCCTTGCTGTGCACACATTGATTTCCAGGCTATTCCTGGCCAGCAGGAGTTCCTGATATTAATGATGGGGAGACTTTCAAAAGGTCCTGGTTTTTAAAGCACCTTTGAAGGCAGCTTCCTTTAAACTCTCCTGAAAACTTGTACCACTATAATTTGTTTCAACATAAATAATTAACACCTGGCATCTGTATGATCTTGTAGTTACCTTCTCTTAACTTTTGGAGTTTTCCTGGTAATTTAAATTGGGATTTGGTTTTGGGCCAAAGGTGGACTGTTATTATATTAATTTAAATATCCTGGTGTAGGTTTCTAATGGAGTTTGATGCAATTAAATGGTGACCTTGAGAGGAGGCTCGAGCCTGTTTTATCTCCCATTCCAAGAGGAATTAACCTGTTATTCCCTTCTCCTTGGCCACTTGTCTGATCAAAGCCAAGGGACGGGGGAGTTCTGCTTCCCCTTTACTCAGTAACAAAACTCTTGTTGGAATTAGATCCGGATTGTTCCAAAAATTGCTTTGCTGCAATTAAGAAGGTGCTTTGATGGGCTATCGGTCCCTCAGCTCATTTTTGGGTTGGGGAACAGAGCTGCTCCTGCTGGAGAGGCCCATGAGGAATCAGGGAGTGGAAATGAGGGTGTTCCTTGTGTCCTCTGTGCTGGGCTGGTGGATGCAGAGCTTGGCACTGGATCTGATCCATGCTGTGGGATCAAACCTGTTGTTTTCTGCCTGATCTCCCCCCTCACCTGGGTTTTGGGGGCTGGGGTTCATAGGACAGACTCAAAGCTCATTTTTTTATTGACTTTTTAACTTTTCCGCCGGAGATCAACCCCAAAACTGGCAGCTTTAGGTTTGCACCAGTTTAAGGGCGCTCCGAAGCTATTCCTTCGGGATAACCTGGGCATCCTGCTGGACACCCTGCAGCTCCTGCCCTGTGGGTGCCCTGGCTTAGGGCTGATCAGCACAGACCTGCAGAGCCCGGGATCAGCTGGGCATCTCGGGCATTTTGCCTTTGATCCATGGGCAATCCTGCCTGGAGACACCCACTGGGTTGGGGGGGTTCTGGCAGCCTCGAGTCCAGCTGTGTTCCTCCATTTCCCTTCTGGTTTGGAGGCCAGGCTGGAGAAGCTGCAGCAATCCCGGTCTGGTTTCAAGGGCTTGGAAAACTCCGTATTTCCTTCATACCCTCCCTCAGCTTTTTATCCAGGAATTTCTGCTGCTGGTCCCTTGCTACGTAGGAGGTAAAAAGAATAAAAAATGAAACCCTACAGCCAGGACAGGCTGAAAGCTTTGGTTTTTGTTGGCTTTTCCCTTGCAAAAAGGAGCCAAGAAACCTGGGAATCAAAGTCCTCCGGGATCCAGGTGTGATCCAACCCCTCAGGTCTCCAAGCCACCCACTCCTCTTTATCTTGTTTTATATCCTGTGAAATGTTGTAGCTCAGGTGCCTGTCTCTAAACAGATGCAATAACCTAATCCTGCTTTGCCTTTCCAAGAAATAATTGATATTTGCTTGAGGATGTTTCTCTTCTCTGCTTTGTGTGGGTTCAAATCGAATAAATTTAGCTTGGAAAAGCGATGATGTTGCCCTTACGAAGTCAATATTTCAGAACAGCTGCAAGAGGGGAGAATTTAGAGGGTGCCACCATGCAGAGGGATGGCTTTTTAATCCTTTATCTTTAATTTGGGTCAACTATTGTGGAATAATCTTGTTATCCATAACAACCTGTCTGGGCAGGATGACATTCCCTCATTTTGTGTCTCCAGCTCATCTCCATCCTCATCTGTAACAGCAGCGTGTCCCTGGATGTGCAAAGACAACATGCAAAATGTGGAATATTTTTAGATATCCTTTAGTAAAAGCCATGAATTCCCAGTTAATGGAGCTCGAGTGTCAGGGAGAGTCATTTCAATTCTACTTCTGACAAAAATAATACTTCAGAGCACGCAGAGAGCTGGGAGGAATAATTGTACTTTCCTTATTTATGTGGCAACTAATAATGGAAAAGAGTTTTTTGTCTCATAACGTGATTTAGTCTCATGAAACAGTGATTTGCTTCATTTTTAGTGGGGAGAGTGCTTTTGGCTGCTGCTCTCTTGAGATGGGAACAAGGGATTTTTTTTTTTTTTCCTGGATGTCAGTTGCTTCACCAGCCACCCTAACTCAGGGATGTGGCTTTAATTTTAGCCACATTTGAGTGTTCTGTTCAGAAAGATGCTGTTTGACAGATAATGGATCATTTACAGCAAGAATTACTAAAAATATGGGCTAAAACCTGCTTTTGTGCCACATTCTGAGGTATTTGGGGGCTGTCTGGTGGCAGGGATTGAGTGTCTTGGGCTGGGGAGCCTGGACCTGGTCCCAGTTGTTGCTGCCTTCATCCCAGCAGATGGAAGGGGAAGAGGGTTCCCTTTAAAAGCTTTTATTTTGATGGACAGAGCAGAGGGGAAGTTCTGATGAACACAAAGCTTTTCTGGGTCCGTTGAGAATATTCCTGCAGTTCATTGCTGGGGTTACCCCGGGAGCTGGTAACGCCTCGTCCATGAAAATCCTGTCGTGCTGTTTGACACTTCCTCAAAACCTTCACGAGGGGAAAAGATTGGCTTTCTCTTTTCTTTTTAATGTTGGCACTGAAAATCTTAACTCCGTGAGAAGCTCTGAAGTTGGGATTTCTTTGTGGTGCTTCAGGTATAAAAAAAATTTTAGCACTTAAATCAACTTTCTTTGCGCTTCAGCTGCGGTTTGTCGGTGGCTCCTGCTGAAGAATTTGTCTGATGAGGAATAAATAAGTAAAAAATAATAAAGAAGAGATGAAGTTTTACTGTAGATTAATTTAATTAAAACCAGAACACCTGGCTGTGATACCTGTAAATGCTTTATATAAAATTGCTCTGTGAGGCTGGTTAGGGCCTGGCTCAGGTTGCCCAGAGAAGCTGAGAAATTGGAACAGCAGGGCCCAACTTATTTAATATTAATTGAGAGTTTGGGGATGTTTTTGAATGAATTGAGGCATGGATTGCATGTGTAAATCACGAAGATGTTGTGTGAACTATTTTGGAGTTTTGAAGTAATCAGTTTTCCCCAAGCAGCCAAAAAGCCCCTCCCTTGCTCAGCTGCACCGGTGCTTTTACAGCAACTGCTGCAATCAAATCCTAAACCCAAGACCAATAAATACATTTTTCTGCTGCCAAAATCTTACCTGGATCTGATCTCTCCTCACCTGCCCTTGCCCCAGGTTGCCCAAACCAGGGACTTGTCCCATTTTTTCCCTGTTGTTTGTCCAGTTTGGACAAATATTCCCTTCTTTGCCAGCCCGCCCCCAACCTGGGGCTGCCACGAAAATTTCCAAAACGCTCCTTTCGGGATCCTTTGAATCCTCATTTTCCTCCAACTCATTTTCATAACATTCCAGCTTTTGCTGCAGCATCACTTCCCCAGCTCGTGGAGCTTAAAAGAGCCAGCAGAGCTTGGCTTTACATCTTGCTGGGTGCTTCAGAAGTGATTTGCATTAAGGTGCTTAAATGAATCTATTTTCAGGAAAACACTGGGTTTTCATGGGTGAACGAGACCTAATTCTGCCTGACGAAAACACGGCTATAAATGAGAGCTGCATTAAGAAGCAGCAATTATAATTAATGGGCGGAAAATTCTATTTCTGGAAAGATTCCTTGCCCACGGGGTCATGGAGGTTTTTATTTATCTGTTTGTTTTTTAACTTGCAAAACGTCCAAGTGGACATAGACAGGGGGCTGTGTTTTATTAAAAGCAGGAGCTGAATGCTCTGGCTTGGAGTTGGCCAAGTTTGGAATAACTTAATTGCTGAAAATGCACATTTTCCACGGGAAAACTCTCAGTGGATAAACTCTGGCACAGCCAGCTTGGCACTTTTTTTCCCCTCCTCCCGAGCTTGGGAATTTATTTATTTTTGTCTCTGTGGCTGTTTTGATGCCTCAGATTTTCTCTCACAGGTGTTGAGTTTTTCCCAAGATGAAAAGGAGTTACAGGAAACTCTTCTTGAGGCTTCCCTTCGCCAACTTTCTCTGGCATTTAATTCTTTTTTAATGCTGTTTTATGCTTGATTTATCCTCAGTTCTCCCAGGTCTCCTTCCCCTTTTCCTTTCTTCCCTCTGCCACTGTAACATGTTCCCTTCCATGTTTTCAGAGATCAAAGCCTTCCCCTCTCCCTTTCTTCCACCTGTCTTGAAAACAGGGATTTCAATTACTGTGGAGGCAGCTGGAAAGGAAAAATGAGTCAAGAGCACTCAGGAGTTTAATTTGGGCAGCTCTGGGTTTCTCCCCCACTTAATTTCTTGGTGTTAATGGGCCTAAATTTCAGTGTCTGGTTCAATTTTCATGGAAATATTTGGGAATTCCAAACAGCCAGGGCAAAGCAGCCCAAAGGAAGGAGCAGAAAGAGTTGAGAGAGGTCTTGTTTACTTGGATGCAGTTTTTGAGGAGGAAATGAATCTTTAATTGGCAAGCAGCTCTCTGGGAATGCTGCTCCGTGGCTGAGGGCATCCCTTGGGATCATTTAGAGGGAGCAAGGAATTAGTCATCCTTCAGCTGCTCAAGTGAGCTCATTTTCCTTCATCACAACAACTGACGAGAGATTTGGATGTTCTCCCTCTTAATTGATGGATCCCCTCAGGCAAATCCCTGGAAAGGAGGTGGAGCTGGAACCTCTGGCCCTTTTTTGGCAGTTTTTCCACCCGGGAGCGATTTCCCCTCGGCAGGAGGGGCTGCTGGAACATTGGGGGGCAAAATAAGGATAGAGGTGGGTGATTTTTTCTTCCGTAGCATCAGGGGATTCTGAGGCTGCTCATTCCTTTTGGGAAGCCCCCATTTCTGAGGAAGCGCCAGCTCTCCACAAGCAGCACTCTTTTACCGTCTGAAGAAAAGATTTGGTAGCTGAATTTCTTGGGAATAAATGGTTTTTGCCCTGGCGTTTCTGCCCCTGGCTGGGCAGGAGGATGTGGGGCAGCAAATTTTGGGTGTTTGTGCCTAGGCTACCCTTGGTCTGGAGCATTAATAAAGATATTTAACAGAATATAAAGAATAATAGGGGAAAAATCCTGAAGTTAAGGCCAACTGTTGAGGCTGCTGCAAAACCCCAGGTGAGACTTGAATGCCATTGCAGGAAGTGCTTTATTTTGGGAAAAATGATCTAAAAAGGACAATCTTGACTTTGCACAAAGAGAGGGCACTCAGACGTGAGGAAATAGATCAAAAATCCCATCTTAAGCATCATATTCTGTTAAAATTATGTGCGTTTGGAGAGCTCTGAATAAATACTAAACAGTGAGTATTTATTTTCAGAATTATCAGTCATAACAACTTGTTATTACATATAGAAAAGAATTAGTTAGAAAAATTAAATCAGATGTTAAAGACCATTTTTTTTACCTTTCCAGCTCATTGTCCTTAATAACCTGAGGTGAATCAGCCTGTTTGGAATTGCTTAACACCGAAAATAGGTTGCAGAAATAGGACAATACCTGAGCACACATTTAGGATATTTGCATTGGCCTTCAAAGGAAGCTGATGTTGCAAAAAAAAAAAAACCCAACCAAACAACAAAAAAACCAGCTGGGGGGGAGGTGCATGACACAGAAAAATCGGCTTTTCCTGGAATGAAATTCTCTGGAATTCCAAACTCAATGCGTTTCCATCCTCAAGTTCTGTGTGCTCAGCTGAGGAAAGCTTTGGAGCAGAAAAGGGCAAGACTCAGACTCTGGTCTTCCAATTTCCATCGGCTCAAAGCCAAATTCTGCCAAATCAGCCTGAATTTTGTGTCCTCAAAGGCAAAAATATCAGGAACTTTCTCACCCCCTCCCTTGAGTTGTGTCAGGAGCCCTTTGGGGCCACTTGGGTGAGGAAGACGAGTGGGGTTTTGATGGAAAACCTTCAAAATTAATTTCTCATCCTTGGCTGGGTCTGCTGATGTTGGGAGTTGTTTCAGCTATTCCCGGGTATTCAGGGATATTTCAGTTCAAGGGTCAGTCTGTCCACCCTAAAAGTGGATATTTAAAAAGTAAAAAGCATCAAAAACGGACCTAACAAAGGCTTGAGGTGCCTTCCTGGTGAGTCAGAAGTTCCCTGTTGTTTCAGTCAGGCTTATGAAGAGGCTCCTGATGTTTCCAGTGTATTTCTTTCCTAAAAATTTCCACCTGCTCCTCTGTCCCCTTCCCACCAGCTGCTGTGGGAACATTTCCATCCAGGTTTTCCTGTGCAGACAAATTCCTGGTGTGGAGAAGAATCAGCTTTGGTAGTTAACTTTTATTTAAACTCGGGTAGCGATGGTGCGCTCTGCACCCAGGCAGGTTGTGAGGCCACTTCGTTCTCTTGTAAACAGCGGGTTATTTATTTTAATTATTTTTTTAAAGGAGTTATTGGCTTCTATAAGGTCTGGAATGCTTTAAAAAAAGCCTTCATGACCCTCTGGTGTGAGTTAACATTTCCTACATGTCCTTTTCTTCTTTGACTTTGTCATTGGGGATGAATTCACTCAAAGGCCCTCGTTCTGTTTCTCTGGTTTTTAACTTTAATGCCTCGTTTGTCTCTGTTTCATCTCCCTCCTATGGGTTAATTATGGAAATCTTCACTTCCCACCTCCCTGGAGCTGGTTAAAGGCATCACTCTGATTTTTTTATTTGTGTCTCCTCATCCAACTTAATGCTCCATAAGACCCGGGGTTTAAATAATTTAAAGTGTGTTGGAGCTTTCTACACTGTCTCAGTGCGAGTTGTAACCAAGATATATTTAAAAATATATTTTTCATGAGGCCATAAAATAGCCCCATAATTCTGTTTGTCAGACTTGAAGTGTGTGAATAAATATGGCAGGCAGTGGATATATGGGCTTAATACTTTCAGCTACTGGATGCTGGTGTATGTTTATTTTTTTCTGTGTGTTGAAGCTTATGAGGAGCAGGAATTAAATAAATTCTTTAATTAGGGAGTAGTTTAGGTTGGAAGGGACATTTAAAGGTCATCCTGCTCAGCCCCTCTACAATGAGTAGGGAGTTTGTAAGACCCCAAACAACCTGACCTTGAATGACCTTGATTCTGACCTTAATCAAAGCTGTAATAAATGAATTAATTAAACTTTATAGTCTTGGTTTGCAGGGCAGGACTTGGCTGCAGCTGGGGGTCACAGCCCTGAGAGGTTTGAAATTCCACTGGGGGCAGCACCAGAGCTGTGCTGAACTCCAAGGGTTTGGGAGGCAGTGGTTGTGTGCTTCAAAATCAGCTGCATGCTAATGAAATTAATTCTAATTAATGCATTTTTAGCTCTAGACTTAATGATGCCTCTAAAGGTGGAAATAAAGAGAGGAGGCTCCTTAGGAAAGTTTATTTAGCACAGAGTGGCAGCCTCTGGACCCCAAAGCGGGTGACAAAGTTCTGCTCTGGTTGTGCCCGAGAACTCCTTGTGGAAAGCCGAGGGAAAGGAAGCCTCATGTGAGGGAATTGTCGGGAATTTGGGAGCCACTGGGTGGAATTTACAGGGTGTGCTATCCCAGCATCAATTCCAGGCTCTGCCTGTAAAACCAGGCAGCAGAAGAGCTGAGCTGGAGCAAGTGGAGCAGTTTGGTAAACAAGAAAATGGATGTGTTTTCCCTGCAGGTTCAGGCTGAGAATGCAAAATGAGCTCGACCCTGCTCTTAATCACAGAATCCCAGAGTGGTTTGGGTTGGGAGGGACCTTAAAGCTCATCCAGTTCCACCCCTGCCCAAGGCAGGGACACCTCCCACTGCCCCACGCAGAGACACAGAAAAATAAAGAGAATCTATTGTTGTATTTCTCTTTCTGTTGCTCTTCTCTATGTAAAAATGGTTCATTTTTGGGAAAAATTCAAAATATCTCCCTCAGCTTCATCGCCATCAATCCCTCTAAGCTGCTTTGGGATTCCAGGAGAGGAGCAGCCCTGGTGCCAGGAAAGTTTTTGGAGAAGGCCAAGTCCTCTGTGAGGAGCTTGGTTTGTGTCTGTGTTTTCCCAGAAGCCTAAAAAAAACAACAAAGAGACAAAATCAGTGTTTCCAAAGTAAAACAACTGGTGGGTGAAGTGCAACATTCACCTCTCATCACCTGAAATATTTAAATATGTTTCCATGTGCATAAAGATGGATTCCAGGGTGCTTGATTTTATTTTTTTCCACTATATGCTCATTTTCTTTCTATTCTTGTCCTTGGCTTTTTGTTTTTCCTTAAACCCATGTTTTTCTTGCTGCCAGATGTTCATTTCTGGGCATACAAGAGCCTGACTGGGTCCTGTGTGGTTCCTGTGCATAAACCTTCCCATTCTCCTTTTTCATCCACAAAAGCAAAATTCAGAATCAGTGGACTTAAGATTATTGTGATCTTAACCTTGCTTGACTTTGCAATTAATATTTTCTATCGTGTAGCCACCTCCTCAGAATATAGAAATATGGAAAATTCCACTGCAACAATAGAAATTATCCCTCCAATACCATTTAAAAAAAAAAAAAGTCTTCTTTTTCAACTTCTATTTTCTTTTCTAACCCTGTTTCTGTTTTGGGCTCACCTCTGGAACAGGAGTTCTGTTTCTCGGTCCGTGTGCAACAGATTGTGGATGAGCAAAGGAGAAGGCAGTGGGTGAAAGAGCTTGCTCTGTGATCAGGGAAATGATGATAAATAAAAGATTTCAGAGTTTCTCAGCAGTTGCTGTTGCAGCTGAGTTAATGTGAGGAGTGAAAGGAGCTGGTGCAGAACGGCATTTTTACCTGATTTCTGTGGCTGAACCGATACTCGCAACAAATAATCTGTCTTTTATCATAGGTGTGGTTAGAGGTGGTTGTAATGATGCTCTTTTTGACCTTAAGTTAAAAGCAAAACATAAGAAATGTAAGCCAATGAGATAAAAACACTCCTAAAATCCTGATTAAATATCTGGCCCATGCATAACAAATCCTCTGCTGGTGGAAGTCCATGCCAGAAGATGTCACTCAAAGCTGCTGTCCTGGAACTGCAGGATTAGGCTTTGCCATAATAATATAGATTTTTCCCCTGCTTAATATTGAAGTGGGTCTTTCCATCCACAGGGATGCTATTACTCAATCCATGTGTGCTGCCTAATTTTCCCTAGTGCGGAATTAAGCAAAGCAAATCTCCAGGCTTAAATTTATCCTGCTTTTATAGTTCTACTGTAATTTTGACACAGGAGAAGCCCCTTAACCTTGTACCTCCACCGGGGAATTCCTGCTCAGAGCATTTGAATCCTTTTCCTTTAAATTTCCTATTTAAATTATTTTTTATGTCATTAATATAACCTATACAAGAAGAGAGAGAACAAGACAGCACAGCATTTATTGTGGAATAGACTGGATATATATTAATTTTTTTCAGTGGAAAATTGCAATATAACCACAAAACGCCTCAAAGTCCTGTGCTCTCGAGTTCCCAGTGTTTTCCTTGTTTTACTTGGTTTTTAGTGGGGCTCTTCCTTTGAGCACCTGAGGTGGTTTTGTGGCTGCTGAAGGGTTTTGTGCTGTCATTTCCTTGAGGCCGTTCCCAGTCGTGCCCCGTGTCCTGCCCGATGTTTCATCCCTGCTGTGGAAGTTAGGAAGGGCTTTTCCCCAGGAGAATCGGGATAATTGCTGGAGCAGAATTACAGCACATTATCCCTGGAGTGTCAGAAGGTGGCAGCCAATTTCTGCTGCTTGCTCAGGACGTTCCAGTTCCTCCTCGCTCGGGAAGAACAAACCCCAAAATGAGCTGTAAAGGTAATTTTCAGAGTGCCTGTCAGCCCCAAATACATCTTTATCCATCATCACGGTGACACAACGGCGACTTCCTCAGCATTTTATGCTTGATTTGCATAGCCCACGGCACCCAGACTTTCTGGAGGCTTCAGAGCAACTTTTCCGCATCAGAATTAAATTCCACATAATTTATTTCCGCGTAGAACTCACAGGAAAAATATTCCACGTAGATTAAACAAAGGCTAAAAAGTTTACTGTTGTTGACTCGTGGTCTGAACTCCTCGTGCTGCTGCTGCACAATTTGGGGACAGCTTTCCATTAAAAATGAGAATAAGTGCCATAAAATAAAAGAGCTCCTCAAATAAACCGCCCTGCTATTATTTTATGCTTCTTAGGTCTGGGATTGGGGTAGTAAATATTTGGTGACAGGGGTTTTTAGAGGTTTTGGTGGCTTGGTGTTTGGTGCCTGATTCAATGAGAGTTTTATCTTTGCCTGATAAAGGTGACTGGGTTTATCACACATTGTCCTGCTGCATGTCCAGATCCCAGGCAGAAAAAATGAATGTTTAACTCCCCAGACTTGCAAGTTTGGTTTATTTGGTGCTAAAGGAACTTGGATGAGTTTCACCTCATGAAAAATTCCCGGTAAGGTCTTCTAAAAGGAAGTCCCACAGGAAAAAGATATAAATTGTTTATTTACTTCTTTAGTACCTCTTCAAATGATATCAATACAATGGCAAAGAGGGGAAAATCTTAATTATATTGAGTTTTGGTGGTGGGGGGAAGGATTTAGAGTTGTAACTTTTATTTGGATTTGAGTAGGATGTGGCCTACGCTGGCAAAACCAGGCCTGTGATTGATGGGAAAGCAGGAAAAAATATAAACTATTTATTTACTTCTTTACTGCTTCTTCAAATGATATCAATACGATGACAAAGAGAGTAAAATCTTAATAACCTTGGGTTTTATTGGGGGGAAAAAAGGGATTAGGAGTTGTAACTTCTATTTAGATTTGAGTAGGATGTGGCCTATGCTGGCAGAACCAGGCCTCTGATGGATGGGAAAGCAGGAATGGTCAATCCAAAAGGAAAAGGCCGAAGGAAAAGTGAAGTAAAAATGAGAATGGACATTTTTAAATGAGAACTAGAACGTAAGAAGAGACAAATAAAGGAGGAGAACAGTGGCGGTGTGCCCAGCTAACCGTGGAACAAGAGGTGTTGCCGCCTTCTTTCCTGCTCTGTCTTAGTGGGAACACTTGGAAGGGAAGGAGGAAGAGGAGTTTATCCTCAAAGGGACGTGTCTGGGAGTGACTTGTGCCAGCAAGAGCCAAAAATTCTGCTTTGGATAATTTCATTTCACGTTATTTGGATGCATAAAGGGGCAATGAATAAGAGTGTGAGCTGGGCTGGGGTTGGTTGATCCCACGGGGACACTCAGGAGAAGGAAGGTGTGTTACACAAAGCACCGCTGTTCTGCTTGGGTTTCTGTAGCACAAACTCTAGAAACGCCTCACTTTTTTTATATTGTGAAGTATGAAAAGTTCACTCAGAGACCAGAAATATTCGGTTTTAGAACAGCTGGGGTTTCTCCAGAGGCACATCAAAGCTGCTGCGAGGGGAGGGTGCTGGGAAGAACCGAGCTGAGTTTCCCACCTGGAGTTTTTTTGTGCGATAATAGAAGTGAAAACAGGGAAAAATGTTCTCATCCATCGTGGGAGGAGTAAAATGCACCCTCCTCAGAGGAGCTGTTTGGTTTTCTTCTCCATCAGCCCTGGGCAGGGCAGGAGCTGAAGGTGCTCAGCAGGAGCCGTGCCCTCGCCAGCCCCAGGGATTTGTTCCGGGAGAAGCGAGGGGAGGTTTGGATCCCGGATGGTGAAACGTCCCCCGTGGAGGGAACATTTGGGTTCCACAAACACCTCAGACAGCGCCCTCCCTCTGCCCCTGCTCGTTAATCTTGACCCAGCGGCTTTTCCTCCATCATCTCTCTCTTCTCCTGCCTCGAAGTGATTTTTTTTTCTTTTTTTTTTGGTAATTACGGGGGACAAAGCTCGTTACAAGGCTGAGCAAGGGAAGTGCTGTTCCAGGAATGTTCCCTCTTACAGCTGAATTTCTTCCAAACAGAGGTGACTGTGAATGCATCGAAGAAAATTGGTAACTTTTAGAAGAAAAAAGTGGTTTGTTTTCCAGGAAATAGTTTAAATCATAAAAAAAAAAAAAAAACCGTTAAAAAGAATAATTGCTGGAAAACGGGCTGTGCATATTTATTTTACAGAAAAGAATAAGGTTTGCCGCTTGTTTGTTGGGTGCCAAGACCCAATTATTTGATTAAAAAAAACCAAATTTCACTATTGGATCGGTATTGAATTCTAGTGTTTAGTCTTTGCAGTGGCCTCTTGAATTATTCTGATTAATCATCATTTTCTTTCTTCTCCTAAATTACCTTATGGTTATTTTTTTAAGAAAAACCATTGGTGAGCTCAGATCTTTCCTTCTTTTAGAAGCATTTTATGGATTCCAAAGGAATTTCTCACCTTTTTAAGGCGGAGGTGCTAAAATCTGTTGGAAATTTGAAGTTTTCCTTTGAGTGTTGCATCGGTGCAAAGATCTCTTTTCCATTATTTCAGGGAATAGCCCGGAGACAGGAAAAGATTTGCTGAAATAATTTGCTTGGTTTTAGGGAATTAGTTGCAACAAAACCTGGATCTCCTGAAATTTTCTGCTTGCTTTAATGGTTGGGCTTGAGGAATTTGGGGATCTTTTCCACTCTTAACCATTCTGAAATTCTGTGATCGTGACTTAATGGATTTTACAAGGGCCCTGTTGCATTTTGAATTTTACACTGTAATAGGTCATAAATTGTGGTGTTTCGTAACCTTTTAAGTGAACATTCCACTGGAATGTTTTAAGGGAATATCCCGTTTGATTATTACTGAAATGCAGCCCTAAAATCTGAGCATTTTGTGTTTATCCAAACTCTGGTAAGAGTTTGCTTTTCCTCTTGGAGACGAACCCATTCATACCTATTTCACTTCCTTCATTTTCAGGGCATTTTTCTTTTCTGCAGGAACTCTTTCTGAGGAGTTTAATTAAATTTAGACGCAGAAAGTTTTCCTTCTTCTCTTTTTCTTTCTGAGGGCCAGGTGTGGAATAAAAATCTGAGCTCCTGAGATCTTACTCCCACAAAATACTCAAATCCTGGGGGAAAAAACAGAGATTAATTTCTGTTTCACATCCTCAGACCCTTTATACCTAAGTGCTGGTGTGAGATCCCAATTAGAACCACTCAGGAGAAAGTCCTGGGGGTAGAAATCTCCTTTCTGTGAGAAATGAAGGAAAAGACAACTGAAAACTGTTTTTGGAGTTGGGGTTTTAGTGTATTTATAGGAAAATGGTGAATATCACATTTGAGATGTGATTGTCACTCTTTTAGAGACTTTTTGGGGTTTTTTTAATGTTCTTAGGAATTAAATATAGTTGAACAAAAGTCCAGATGTTGCCAAATCTTACCAGCTTTTCCAAGCAGAACCACGGATCTGCCTCTGCAGAGAAAGGAGAAATAAAATCCTTGAACTTGAGGTCCCAGAAAAAAAATCTGCTCCAGAACTCTGCACTTTTTCCTTGCAGTGATTTTTTTTTTTTTCCAGCCATCGGTTCCTGCCCGCTCCATGATGAAATGGAGAGACCACGATGACAAATCCCAAGGCTCAGGCCAAATAAATCAGTTTATCTGGACTGTGTAATTGGGAGATGTCTCCCTTCTGAAGGATGGCAGGCGGTGATTGAGGTACTGATCATAAATAAACCCGGCAAACTGAATTCTGTTATTTTCCTGGGCTCCTGAATGCCCGGGGAACAGCATCCAGGCTCGGAGGCTTCCATTTGGACTGAGGGCTGGCTCTCGTTCCAATTGCGTTCACTGATGATTTTCCCTCTTCCTGAATTAATTTTTAGGCATTGTCCATGCCCTGCTTGCCTAGGAAACGTTCAGGGAAAGGGAAAGAAAGGATATTTTACTGCTGTGCAGTGTGGAACTGCGTGAAAAGGGA
Organism: Gymnorhina tibicen; assembly: GCA_013399875.1. Taxonomy (NCBI): domain Eukaryota; kingdom Metazoa; phylum Chordata; class Aves; order Passeriformes; family Artamidae; genus Gymnorhina; species Gymnorhina tibicen. The sequence goes on from VXAZ01007016.1 coordinate 254,196, forward strand.
TTTCCCTTGCTTTAAAAGCTGGATTCCTCCACAAACCTCTGGAGAAGAAAGGCCACATAATCCTCTATCTGCACCAGGGGATATGCAGAATTTAAATTTGCCGCAACTTAAACCCACTTTCGTTCCTATGGATTTGGTTACGAATCAGTAAGGAAAATACTCTTATTTTCCCTTCACTGAGGGAGCAGCACTCTGATATCCTGCATTAATTTTGCACGAAATACGAGTTGAAGGTGCTTGTGTAATTTCCTTGGAAAAATAAATAACATTTTCTAGTGCTAACAGGAGAGAGGCTCTGGGTGTAATCCATTTCTTTCTGTTATTTTGTCTCAAAATTTTTCATGGGCATGAGATAAAATTGAAATAATGTTTGTTAAAAGATGACCTTTGGAATAGGCTCCCTGCTGGGTGTTTAATTACCGGAGCAGGTATTCCCAGTGTGAGAGCCGGGGCAGATTGATTTACGTGGAGTGTGTCAAAGAGAGTGGGGCAAATTCAAGCCTGGTGTTGCCTCGGTGACATCAGAGCCACTTCTGGAAAGGGAATAGTGGAAATATCCATCTGGGAATGCCTATTTTGCCCAGGGGACTCTGCTGGAAAATGTCTTGTAATCATATTTTAGTAGTGGGAATTTTGCTGTAGGAATGTTGTTGAGGTTTTTTTTTTTCCATTGGTCTTTTTACTAAAAATGCTTTTAATTTCTTTAAATCAAATGGATTTAGTCGATTTAGATGGGATATTGGGAAGGAATTCCTGGCTGTGAAGGTGGGGAGGGGCTGGGATGGAATTCCCAGAGAAGCTGTGGGTGCCCCTGGATCCCTGGCAGTGCCCAAGGCCAGGCTGGACTGGGCTTGGAGCAGCCTGGGACAGTGGGAGGTGTCCCTGCCTGTGGCAGGGGTGACACTGGCTGATCATTAAGATCCCCTTCCAACCTAAACCTTTGATGAAAAACCTTTGATTAGTTCTTTGATTAAAAAAACCCCCAATAACTGAGAAGTGTGTTCCTTTACCAAAGACTTGGAGATTTTAGACCACCCTTGGCGCTAAAACACCCAAGAAATTGAAATATAAATGTGTCAGTATCCCCTCCCACAGCCAAATTTTCCCCTCTGGATGGTGTAGATCAGGAATTTTCACCTCAGACCATGGTCCCTGCTCACCTAGAAGATGTCAGGGCGGCTTTTTCCCCTGTGATGCTTTCCCCTGGATCTGGGCAGAGCAGATCCCTCCTGCCTGCAGAAACACGCGGACCTAATTCAGTCTCCGCAGGCTGAATCCTGGAGCAGGCTTTCCACGGAGCCAGTTCTTAGTTAAACACGGGATAATTGGATTTAATAGGAAAAACTGCGCAGGGCCTCAGAAGCAGAGCAAAGAGCCGAGAACAATGGGCTGTGGGGAGAGAGGGCAGCTGTCAGTGGAGCTCTCGGGGCCTGGTGTTGGACCAACATTATTTCATCTTTTCCTTAATGGCTTTGGCACCGAAAGTCACAACGCGCTAATGGAATTTTTGCTGATGACATAAAACTGGGAGACAGTGTCAATACTGAGGAGGATGGGATTAATTAGGCAGGATTAGATGACCTCCAAGCCTAGAATAATAGAATTAGGGGAAAATTGACTAGTGCAAGCTTAGGGTCGTGTCCTGGAGAATAATGAGCTGGATTCCATCAGCAGCAACAGGAGGAGTCGGGCCTTTGGGGCTTTTCCTGGATCACGGGAAGCTTCTGACCCGTTAATGGGATGCAGCGCGTGGCAAAAGGGGCTGTCCCAGCCAAAATCTGGGAATTGTGGCTACCTCTGTGCTCAGGGAAAACCCAGCAGGGGCTGGAACAGGTGCCTGGAAAAACTTCTGGCTGCCGGGGGTGGCAGGGCCGGTCCCTCTGGAGGCTGGAGCAGCTCTCCTTGTTGAGCTGAGCAAAATGAGAGTGGAGAAAAGGGATGGGGTCGCTCTCTATGAGGGCGTTGGGGGATAAATGAGGGGGGCAAGCTGTTCAGATGCTGTTTCTGTGGGCTGGACAAGGGGGTGTTATCCAGGTTTGAATAAATTAAGGCTGGGAATTAATGGAAGGTTTGGAGCTGCAGGTGGACTGGGAATACTGGGCAAGAAACTTGAAAATTTTATGAGGGCCAGGGCTGATAAATGCTGGAAGCTCTGGCTGTCGGTGGGGAGAAGAGGGCTGGTGAGGATGCCCAGGAGCACTTCCAGTGCTCTCTTCCCAACAGTGCAGAGCTCAGGTCACTGGTATCCATCTGCATTCCATGTTTTCCTTAAAAATAATTTACAGCTGTGTCTAGACAACCAGTTTGAGGAGCTGCTGCTGCCCACAGAGGCCTAACACCAGTGTGGGGAGAGACCACGGCTGAATTCGTGCAGCCAGAGCCTTGTGGGCCCCTTGCAGAGACCAAGTTCACATAGAACAACCCTTGGAGGGCTGGAATTCTGAATCGATGCTTGGCTGGCAGCTGCGGGGCAGATATTTATTTTATAACTTTTTTGACAGATGATTTTCTGTAAACTTCTCACTTTTTAGGGCACACAGGGAGGGGAGGTGGATGGGGAAGGTTCAGCTTGAGGGCAGTGGTTGTTTTAGGGAGGAGATTGGTAGATTTTGTGGTTATAGCTCCAAAAAAAAAAAAAAAAATCAGGGAAACCAGCAGAGAGAGTTTTTGGGCCGGTCAGTCACGCTGCAGGATTATGACACATTCCAAAGAAATGCCAAGTGGTTTTTTTTTTTTGGACACATCTGGAGCCAGGTCCATCCCTGGATGAGCGTGGCTGTCCTCTCCAGGTGTCACTGGGAGGGACCACGTGCTGTGGCCGCTGTCCCGGTGCTCCAGGGCTCTCAGCCCTGCTCTGGCACATTCAGAGAGCCCAAATCCCCAAATTAAAGCAACGAGAGACAAATCCAATTAGGAATGTGTTGCCAGCTCACCAGTCCTGTGCATTCTGCGGCTGAAAGCTGCATTTTCCGTCTTGTCCATGCTCATCTGTCTCAACAACAGCGAGGCACGGGAACGGAATTCCCAGAATCCCAGAGTGCTCGGGGTTGGAAGGGACCTCTGGCAATCCTCTATTTCAATCCCCTTTCCGAGGTAGAGTCACCTGGAGCAGGTGATGCATCCGGGTGGGTTTGGAATGTCTCCAGAGTGGGAGTGGCAAACAGAGAGCCAATTATAACTAACTCCTTTATTTTTAGTGGAGTGGAATAATAAGGTGCGCCGCTCGATGTGGCTGTTTGGGTGTCTTCAAATCTTTTTTTGTTTCGAACCCTCCTGGCCTGCCTGTCTGGAAAGCTTTGGGAAATTCTTTGGCCTTTAAATTGTCCCTCGGGGCCCAACATAAATAGAGAGGGGCAGGCAGGAACAGCACATCCACTGTTCCCGCCCAGTGCTGGGCATTGAAGGAATCACTTGGAGCACCTGGGCTCCCACACACTGTTTGTTTGCCTCAGAAAATGAATTTTTGGGCTGCTGAGGCAGTGTTGGGAGCGAGTTTAACAAGGCAAACCCAGATTTCCCTGCTTTGGGAGCCGTTTCCTGAGGAAAACCTGCGAGTCTTGGCCTTTCCCAAATAAAGCCACTCACAACCCCGTTTTGCTGGAGTGCTTTAAAATTATTAGTTTATTATTTCAGTGTAATCGCATTCCAAGCCCAGCACTTTCCAGAAGGAGTTTTGGCTCTGCTCTCATGAGTAGGTATTATTTGCTTTATGTAATTGTAGAGCTCCGGTTGCCGTGGCAACGGGACAGCGTTTTAAATTTAGAAACTAATTTGTTTTCTGTCACTTTGCTCTTTACTGTTAAGGAGACAAGCTGTTTGCTATTAAATAAAACCTAAAAAGAAGGGGAGATTAAATGTGGATAAAAATATAATGTAGAACATATCATGTAGCATTGACTGGGAGATGAAGGAGAAAGGACTGGCAAGGCCAGGAGGGAAATTCCTCTGTTCCTTAGGAATTAAGGGGAAGTTTCTGTGCTGCTGAGGGGGATATTTTGTGTGTGTATGGGAATAAATCCAGTGGGGATGCTGCAAAGGCCTAGGAGGCCTGAACTCCCAAATTCCTGAGTTTTAATTCCGTTTTTACTGCTGACTTTGTTCTCTACAGCAGGGAGGGGCACTTGGTGTCTTTAACTGGGGGCTAAAATAGTGACAGTGTGCAAGTTCCTGAATTAAGTTATAGAATTAAGCAGCTGAAAAACCTCCAGGTGAGCTTTTGCCCTTTTCCCTACAAGGAATTTCCTTGTGTTTCCTTCATGAGGGATTTCCTGGTGCCTGTCCCGTCCTCAAACCTCTCCTGATGGAGATCCCTGAATAATCTCTTCCTCTGATCAGCTCTCCTCAGATACAGGGAAAAGGAAGATCACATTTCCTGGTTAAATCTCCTCTGCTTCTGTTTAAGCCCCTTTTCTCTTGCACCATTCCCAGTGGATTTGTCCTTTCTCCTTTACTGAAGGAACTTCTCATGTCTCAGTGCTTCTCTTGGGCCCCTTGGGGGTGTGTGGGGTGCAGGAAACACCAAAATTCGTGGTTGAATGAAAAGCAGAGGAACAGAATTCTTTGCCAGTAGCAGGGCCACCAGCCAGCTGTCCAAACCACCCTAGTTTAGAAAAAACTTTTAATTTTTTTTTTTTTTTTTTCACCTGTGAGGGACTCAAATGCCTTCTTGAGCCTAAATACAAATGCGAGGATAGCACGGTTCTAATTTGACACATTTATAAATTAGATGAAAAGGAGGTGGGGTCATTTTGTTGGATGACTTAGTTTGGGCTATTGGATTATTAAAAAAAAGAAGGGAAATGAAAAAGGAAGCACTCGAAAGTGCTGGTCAGTGTTACCTGGCAACACCTCTGGTAACTCAGTCTGGATTTTTTGGATATTTCTGTGTTATTATGCTTTGTGTCAGAAGACTTTATAACATGTATTGAAGTAGGTAAGGCTGCAAAATTAGGTGTGCAAAATTAGATGTGCAAAGTTGGGAACGAAAAGCTCCGTGCTCAGAACTTCCCAGTGATGTCAGCAGAGGATTCCTCCGGAAAAGCCCGTGGTGGGAATCACCTCTCAGTGCCCGGGTGAGCCAGAAACCCTTTCCCAGCTCCATTAGAAGTTCAGGAATCCTGCATTTATCCCAGCGGCTCCCTGGAGTGGCTTTTGTCTCGCTGGTGGTGTGTGAGCTCTGCTCAGGCTGCCTGGGAAATGACGGGAATGTGAAGGAATGTTTGAAGTGCTCACCAGCTTCCACGGGTTTTTAGGCTTTGCTGCCTACAAAAACGTAATTTAAAAAAAAAAAAAAAAAAGAGGAAGCCGACATTATTCCCCAGAAGTGGGTCAGTGTCCAAATGGATAATAAAGGGATGAAAAGGAGGTGGAATAACAAGTGCTGCTGGCAGAGATGGATTGCTGGGCTGAGCTGCTCGTGAGCAGCATCGCTGTGCAGCCCTGCTTTTAATGGCTCTGTATTCAGCCACTTAAAATAGATCAGTGGGGACAATTTAGGGCGCTCCTAAACATCCATTGTCACCCTGACGTGCCAAATATGCCACGGAAATAAAATAACCATTTTTCCCCAGTGCTCCTGGGAATTCTCTGTGGCAAAACAAGCTCATTTTTTAAGGAATTGTGAGAGTTTCCTTTCTCTCGGTGCTTTGTCCACAGTGGGTTTTGTTAGAGCTTTAATTCTCAGACTCTTTCTGGAGCTCTGGATTAAGCTGTGATGTTCCCTTGGAGACAAAGGTGGTATTTTATATTACATAATATGGGCTCGGTACTTTTTCTTAAACAACATCTAAATCAGCCTGGGATCTTTACAGCAAAAGGAGACTATAAAATATTGATGTTCCTGCTGGAAAAGTAGGTCTTTCAGATTAATTTTTTTTCATGAAGTAGAAAGCCAGGGATTTTGAAATGTCTGGAAGAGCCAGGCTGGTGAATTGAGCCAAGGAGCTGCAGGTTTGTGTTGGAGATGTTTTAATTTTTTTGCTCAGGCTGGTGGCCTCAACTCAGGCTGGTGAAAATTGAAATTCAAAGTTAAAACTTCTCATGGAACCGTGGAATGGTTTGGGTTGGAAGGGACCTTAAAGCCCATCCGTTCCCACCCCTGCCATGGACAGGGACAACTTCCACTATCCCAGGTTGCCCCAGCCTGGCCTTTTGAACACTTTTATAATTATTTTTAACTTCATTTATTCCTGGAGATGAATCCATATGGATAAAACTGGGTCTCCAGATTGGCGTGTGAGTGTTCACAAAGCATTGCAGGAGGTTAAGCTGAGCTTTAGCATTTGAAGCAGGACTGGCCATGGGATGCCAGGTGCTGTTGTGTGATGATCTGTGGCCCTGACTGATCCATAAGCAATGTCCCAGTTGTCCTGCAGGCTTGGATTTCCATGGAAACAGCAGCACCTGGGGTGGAGCAAAGGAATTTGGGAGGTTTCAGTTCTTCAGTTCAGCTCAGATTACTTTTGTAATCAAAATCTGAGCTGGAGCAGACTGAATTCCACATGTTTATGCTGCTGTTTGGGCAGGAGAGTATCAAATTATGGAGTCTCATCCCAAAATTCCTACGTTTTAAGTGCTGGTTTTGGCTGTGGAATTGTCCTGCCAATCTCCTCTGTGAAATCCCTGTGTTCAGGAGGATGGTGAGCTCAACAATTGGTCAGATGTCCTAACGCTTAAAGCAAGAACATACCAAGCGAATTTAATTTCTAAAATTTTGAATTTATAAGAGTTTTGGTTTAATGTATAAGAATTTTGATTTGATTTATAAGAATTTTTGAGAATAGAAATTTTAATTTAATTTATAAAAACTTCAAATTAGTTGATAGACGTTTTAATTTAATTTGTAGAAATTTTACTTTATTTTATAAAAATTTCATTTTAATTTATAGACATTTCAATTTATTAAGAATTCTTTCTTTTCCCCAGAATATTAATAAAAATTATAACTAGGATTACCCTCCAGGATACCTTTATCTGCTCTGGGCCCTGAAGTTGTGCTGAAACAGTTTTTAAACCGATTAACAGCTCTGATGAAGGGTTCAGCACAGCTGAAGTGTGTTTGTATGGCTTTTACATTGTACTCAAATTAAAAAAACAATATTGAAAAATAAGAAGAGGTGGGTGTGAGCTTTGTAGTCCCAGTTGTGTGGCTTTGAGAGAGGAATTTGAAAAGCAGCAGCACTTTCTGCTTGTCTTTAGAATAAAACCGGTGGAATTTTGTTCAGCCAGAGGAAACAGAGCCAATTATAAATAACTCCTTTATTTTTAGTGGAGTGGAATAATAAGATGCACCGCTCAAAGTGGCATTTGGGTGTCTTCAAATAATCTTTTTTTTTTCTTTCTACCCAAGCAAACACTGCAGAGAATTTACAAGCGAGTGACTGGTTTTATCTTAGCTCAAGAGTTTGCTTTTTTCCTGTCATTATTCCTGGGTTTCATCAAAAACAGGGATTGAGTTGCTGTTCCTGGAGCTGGGTAGTCGTGGAAATATTAAAGCAAACACAAACCTAATAATACAAATACACAATAAAATGTGTGTATCGTAATGCAAAATGTCTCCTAGAGATGGAATTATGGCTGGTTTGGAGAAAACCAGCTCAAGATTTAAAGATTTATTCACTATTTGCTGCAATTTTGGGATGGTGGTGGTCACCAAAAAATGATCTAAGAAGCTTGGGAAGTGTGTGTGGGTATTTTCTGAGGGAGTGAGGATGCAGCAGCCTCTCCTGGGCTTTGGGATTGCTCTTTCTTTCCTGGTTATCCCCCTACGGACCCTTCCCAAGGGATGCTCAGCTCTCCCCATCCTTGTTTTTAACACACTCAGAACTTCCCTCACCCTTTCCTGTTGGAGTTTCCACCACCGAGAGTTGGATCTGGGCCTTCAACCAGAGCTCTCCTTTATTTTATTTTCCCCCTTTGGGTAATGAGAAAAGTGCACAAACCCATAGAATTCCCTGCATTTCCCTGTTCCAGTTTGCTGGGGCACCGATTTAATAATCTGGATTATGAAAGTGAGAGAGGCCTGGTGGCAGTGTGGATATATTTTATGTAATTGCTCACTGGAATCTATTTTTCTTGGATAACTCTTGGACATGGAATCACACAGTGTTTGTCAGCACTTTGTTAGGAGAGCTCTGAGGAGCTCCAGATGTTTTTCTGGAAGGAATCAGCAAAAGGCACTGACAACTTTATTGGCTGCTGACGTGAACTTGGATCCATCCCTGGAATGGGTTTGGAAGGATGATGGGATTGCAACAACACCGCCCTGAGGTTAAAATCAGAATCGGGGAGTCTTTGCTACATCTTGGATGAGCATTTTTAGCCAAAATTTCCCAATGTTTCTCCTAATTTGGCCGTTCCAATGATCCATTTTGCTGCAAAAAATGCCAAGCAAGAATGGAAAATATTGGAAGAACAGTTGGAAACACAATTTGCAGGACTAATTTATGTCTGTCCTGCAGAACTCGACAGGATTTCTGCAGCGCTGGGCTTCAGCTTTATGCCCACTCCGTTTCCTTATCAGCTCTGTGCCAGTGCCTATCACATAATTCTCCCTTTCTCTGCTCACTGGACCTGAGCCTGCTCAATTTACTTCAGCTGCCAATGGCACCTCTCCCTTCCTTAAAACACAGGCCTTTCCAATTTCCAGGAATGTTTACAGTCTCCTCCTAATTTGGAGCAGGTGTTGGAGGCTCTCTCCTCCGCTGTGCAGCAGAAGGTTCATATATTTTTCATTATGGATGGAGACAAATCCCGGTGCTTGGGATGACCATCTGTCAATGGGTTTGTTCTCCTGGACTATAAATAAAATGGTTTGGGGTTTGCTTTGATTTATTTGACTGTGAACTGGCTGTGAACCTGGTGTTGAGGAGGCATCCCACTTCCCACGTGGAGTTTTATGGTTGGTCACTGCCAACCTGCTTCATTCCTTGAGGGGACTTTTCGTATTGGGATAATTCTGGTAAAAATCAGGTCCATGGGAGTGTGAGCCAAAAATTCTTGGGGTTTAACGTCCCTGTTTAAAACTGGTGGAGCTCTCCCATGATTCAGGGTCACTTCTGTGGGACATGCCCCAGAGTTTCCTGCTGACAGTAAATAAATAATAATAAAACCATGGAAGAGGCTGTCCAGGGAAGGGATGGAGTCACTGTCCTTGGAAGAGTTCAAAGAATGTGCAGATGTGACACCTGGGGACAGGGCTCAGTGGTGGCCTTGGCAGTGCTGGGGAATGGTTGGACTTGGTGATCTTGGAGGACTTTTCCAAACTTAGTCATTCTGTGGTAATGAGGGATCTTGGGAAGGGCTTTTGGTCCTGCTGGAATTTTTGTGCTTTCCCAGGGACAACATTCAAATATTCTGGGTGTCCCTCGGTGCTGTCTGAGCTCATTGTCCCACTTTCTTCATCTCTTCCCATTCCCTGGAGAGAAAAAAATTCCCAAACTCATCTGTCCAGCTCACGGCATCCCCCCGGTGGTCTCTCTGCTGCCCTTTGGATGACCCTTTGTTTTCTCCAGCATCTTCATCACCTGTCATGACTATTTTCAGGGCAGGGCATGGGTTCTGCACTGAGCAGGATTGAAGGTGTTCTGGGATTTGGTTTTGAAACCAAGTGGGACCTTCTTGATGGGCTCCTTCCAAAAAATAGAGCTCCTGATGGAAATCAGGCTGTGGGAAAGGGCAGGGAGGTTCAGAGGTGATGCCATCAGCTGGGAAGCTGGGATTCTGTAAGGAGTCTGAAATCCAAGTGGTTTTGGCATCACTTGCTCTTTTTTTGGACTTGTTTAATAACGGAGTGTCATCAGCGTGCCTCTGAGCGTGCTAACACAGCTGCAGCTATTGTGTTTTAGGGAGGGAACAGATCTTGTATCCCTGCCCGAAGAAATCTTATGGGAAAGTTTCCAAGAGCTCATTAATAGCAGAGCCTAAATATCCATTCCACTCCAAGAACGAGCACTCTGGGCTCTGCTTAATTATTCTGACAATTAATTTTCTACAAGAGCACTTCCAAACGAGCAGGTGGGTGAAGGCTGTGGGGAGGTGAGGTTGTATGAGCCTCCATCCACTTTCTGCCCTCATCCCATCCAAAATTATCCATGGAAACCTGCCGGAGAAGGGCATGGATCCTGCAGGACAGGTCCTGGTGAGTTGGAATGAAACCTTTCCTGTGGCCATGCATTTGAGGGGATATTTGGAATGGTTTTCTGTAGTTTGGAGGCAGAGAAATCTCTTCCCTAATTCCCCGTGTCATCACAGAGACTCTCCTGCCCTTTCCTAGTTTATATATGGACAGTTACTTACCTCTGGAATTACAGCTGGTGCTGATGGCTCCTTTTTCCCAGAAAAAATAGCACTGAGAGAGAGTAGAGAAAGGTGTGGGTTGGGTTTCAGGGAAGATCCCCCTCCTTGCACCACAATTTGGCCAGGTGGAATTCTGTCCTTGCTATCCATAGGTTTTTTTTGCAGGAACAGAAGAAATGGTTCTCATATATAATTGGAGAGATTTTTCAGAGCTTGTCTTACAGTTCAGTCCAAAGTAGGATTTGGGAAATGTGTGCTGGAATGAAGGGGATCTGGGCACGTGGAGCACTTGGGCAGATTTTGAGCATCTCAGCTGCAGAAGGAAAGAAAATTCATCACTGCCAAGTCCTCGGTGTCATTAACTCGGGGACTCAGGAACGGGAGTTTGGCTCTTCATTCCCCGGCATGTCTAATTCTGCTCCTGTGGAAATTAAATAATTATTATTAGTTCCCATAATTCCAGTGTATTTCAGTCAGGTGAGAAAGAACAAGCAACGTTTTTGACTGGTTTGACTGATGGATGCTAGGAAATAAAATGTAACTTCTGCAGGAAAAGGATAAAAATGAAGAATAGGGTTGTTCTTCCTCATGGATTTCCAGGGTAGTTCAGAATAAAGAACCTGGAGAAGTTTGGCAGAGAAAATCTCAAGAGCAGACGTCCTTTTTGCGTGGTTTTACCGCAATTTAATAAAATAATTTGGTAATTAAGCTCTTTCTTGGTATTTTGTGGTGAGATGGCCACTACTGGTCTAAAAATTCAGATGTAACGACCCCTACAAGAGACACTCTTGAGGTGTTCAGAGCCAGGAGAAAGTTGTCTGAGGTATTTTCTTAGTGTGGCTTCTTACTCAATGAGTATTTTGTTCCATTTTCTTCTCTCAAAGTGCAGGACCTGCTTAGGGGACTAAAAACTTGAATTTTTTGGACATATTCAGCCCTTTCCTTCCCTTGACATGGTGCCACCACCAAAATGAAGGTCTTCAGATCCTTCAGTGTGAAGTACAGCTCCGGTTTCTGCTGATTTTCTATCCAAGGGCGGCAGTGCCCTCACTGCTTTTGCTTCTTGGCGTGTTCAGAATTTGTGCATTTTGCAAGAAATGACAGAGTTATCTCGGCCTGCAGCTGAGAGCATCTCGCTAACATTAAGCTCTGAGTTGGGAGGGTGTTCCAAGAAACAAGGCTTTTCGAAAAAGAGGGATAATGGATGGAACAGAGTTCTGCAAAGAGAGAAAATTTGGTAGGAATAGAGTCCAACACCTCAGAGGAATGGGATATTTCACCTGTTCTGCCGTGCTCTGTTCTGAAGTCTGTAATTGTTTGAGTGCATTTAAACGTTTTTCTTTAGGGTTTTATTCTTTCTCTAGACACATCAGGAAATAAGAAATTAGCTACCTGCTCTTCAAGTGACCAAAGGGGCAGCTGGACGTAAATCATGTGTACAGTTAAAAATTTAAACAGAATCCATGTCTCTGCCGTGCCCCCACGAACGGAAACGTGGGTCAGTTGGCAGAACTTTGGGAATTCATGTCTCCACTGCCTTGCCTGCCCTTGTACCTTGATTGTGAAGCTCTGGAAGAGAGGCATGTCCTCCTGGTGCTGCCCAGTCCCTCGGGATGCCACTGGAATTTGTTATCCCCATGTCCTGACTGACTGCGGGAGAGCAGTGAGGGGAGCACGTTCCCACTGCCAGGATGGAAAGGGCCAAGGACTGCAGAGCACAGCTCATAAATGTAAGATGAGGGTCGTAAATCTTGGATGTGGCACTCCTGGATCTTTTCTTTGTGCTGGATTAATTGGGTTGTTCATCTCTGCAGCGAGAGCTTTGCAGTTGTGGTGCTGGAGCGTGCCCAGGGAAGGGAACAGAGCTGGGGAAGGGTTTGGAGCCCCAGGAGCAGCTGAGGGAGCTGGGAAAGGGGCTCAGCCTGGAGAAAAGGAGGCTCAGGGGGGCCCTTGTGGCTCTGCACAAGTCCCTGACAGGAGGGGGCAGCCGGGGGGGTTGGGCTCTGCTCCCAGGGAACAGGGACAGGAGGAGAGGGAACGGCCTCAGGCTGGGCCAGGGGAGGCTCAGGTTGGACACCAGCAGGAATTTCCCCATGGAAAGGGTGCTCAGGCCTTGGCAGGGGCTGCCCAGGGAGGTTTGGAGTGCCCATCCCTGGAGGTGTCCAGGGAAGGGCTGGAGGTGGCACTCAGAGCTCTGGGCTGGGGACAAGGTGGGCATCAGGCCCAGCTTGGACTTGATGGTCCTTGAGGGCTTTTCCAACCTCAGAGATCCTGGGATTGTTTACCCAGCTGAGTGTTCCTTGCCCTCCCTCACCCCAGGGTTCTCCCCACCCTGTCCCAGTGCTGTGCCAATATTATATATAATATATAATATTATTTATAATTTATTGCAACAGCTGATGGGAAGATTGCTTCCCCAAAGTGTTAGGGCGGAACAGCAGCAGGACAAACACCTCCCACTCCGCAGGGAGCATCCCCAGCAGGGAGGTGGATGGAGTGCAGGACTCAGGATGGTCTCTCCGAGGTAAATCCATGTTTTCCTGCTGCAGGAGCAGCCCAGCTCTGTAATGAGCAGAGCTCCAGTGATTTGGAACCTCCCACTTTACCTAAGCCCTCATATCTTGTTTTCCTTAACATTTCCTTAACCTTCAAAGAGGAATGGATTAACTTTTTAAGTAGGAATGTGCTGGCAACTGTCAGAACTTGTGTTTACCACCCAGAAAAAAAAAAACTTGTCAGGAGAATAACTTCAGAAGAGGAGGGAATGATTCCTTGCTTAATTATACATTAAAAAATGGTAAATTTATTCCTGCAGATTATTTAAAACAAATTATTCAGTCACCCTCAGGGAGCCCTGTGAAACGGGGAGCGCTTGGGCTCTTCTGCTGGAACAGAACCCTCCTCCTCTGGGTTCTGGGTGAGAGTTTGAACTGGGATTAGACCATGAAAACTGGGAATAGATGGGGAGCAAAGGATCACATCAGCTCTCAAGTGTTGCAGTCCTGTTAAGAGGGATCTCACCTGCAGTGAGTTTGCTGCTCCTGTGCTTACCTCATATTGGTTAACACAGGTTTTCTCTTGGCTTGTGGTATGTGTGACAGTAGAAGCCCCCAAAGTGCCACCATCTGTCGTGGGGGACAGAAAAGTGGGAATAAAACACTCTCTGGGCGAAGTTTAGGAATGATCCCAAGGTTATTTGTGACCTGACAGAAAATCACAGTTATGTTGTGCGCCTTGAGATTCACCTCCTGCACCGGCGTCTTCTCTGCCTTGAAACTGGGAAAACTGGGGATGTGGTGCAAGTCAAGGCCATCCTGGGAATCCTCAAGGATGCTTCCAACAGCTTCATGGCCAACCTGGGCATCCCCCTGCAGGGTCTTGTTCAGCTCTGATGCCCCTTTCTGGGAAAAGAGAGTTTTCCATGTTCTGGAGTGAACTCCTCTTTGGCTTTAGCGTCTCGTGTCCAACTCAATCTGCGTCATTAAATCTCTGCAAGAAGTGGGATTAGCAATTCTGGCAGAAAAGACTTTGGCTAAATTCCGTGGGAGAAAGTGGCCTGGGTCTGGGGGGTGAGCAGGGATCTCCTGAGTTTATGGATTGGTGGCAGAGAAGTTGGGAGGGTTGGCTGAGGGCAGAGGGAAGAGGTGCCTCTCCTTTCTCCCTCTTTTTCTGGCGGGTGAGAAATCCCTTCACAATCCCCTGCTTTGTTAATCCCTTCAGAAGGAGGCTCAGCTTCGAGGTTTTTCATGTTTAATCTGGAATCTCTTTTTGTCCTTGGCTGGATGTTCCCATAGGAGACAGCTCTGAGATTGCAGTCAAGATGTGAGAGGACAAACCAGCCAAATTTTAAGTGCTAAGCATTCATCCAGAAGATATTTTCCAGGGTAACCAGCAAAAATCATTTGGTAGTTGATGTTATGGTTGAGTTTTAGGAAGCCAAGTGGAATCTGGGATGGGCACTTTGTGTAGGAAATGTTCTCCTGCCCCATTTTCCAGAGAACATGGCATATATAAAAACAATAAAGTGATTTTTTTTTTTTCTGTGTAATAAAATATTTCTGCCATCTTTAAGCCCAGTTCCCAGGGGCAGAAGTATGGAAATTGTTCTCCGATAATAAGTTTGCCATTTTGTTTTATTTGCAGGATGACAACACTGAGTAATTACAGAACACTATTTACAAAATTAAACCAACAGCAGTGCCTGCAATTCAAAGAATTAATATATCCACACACTCAAAAACAAACCCCCAAACAAATCAGAGGGAATTCATTTGTTTGACAGCCATACAAACTGAATAACAAAGTGGGAAAAAACCCGAGTTTGGAGTTATTTGGCTGGGAATAATTTGAGAAAGGAACAGAGAAGGTGGGGGGAGGAAGAGGAAAGGAAAACCCCAGTATTTTAAATGAAATTGCAGCTTAAATTGGTGCATTCCCACAGGATGAACTGCGTGAGGTTACAGGTGTGTGTTCTTTTAATTCTTTGCAGTGGTTCCCAGCTCATCCTTTCCATCATCTCTTAGTTTCAGGCAGAATGTGTTAAAGGGTTTTTCTCCTGTGTGAGATCTGGACTTGGTGTTTTACATTTGTGGTGTTCCTTGGCGGAGGGAGCAGGGAGGGATGAGCTGCACCCCTGCAACTCTGAGAAGGTTTTGGGTTCCTCCCCGTTTTGAGGTGAACAAGTAGAAATTGGGCAGGTTGGTAAAGCTTTGTTATAAAATATGTTTATTTCTGTGTGCTCTGGCAAGGAGGGGGAGTTGTGACCTCTCTGAGAAGTCAGGACACTGCACACGCTGAGGTTTTAGCGAGGCATTTCTGTGTGGCTGATTTTTTACATCACCTTCCTCCTAATAAATACAGATATCTGGTATTTTATTCTTATTAAAGGCTTAGGAAGGGAGGTGTTAGCGCTTCTCTGGATGGCTGGAACCACACATGTGCGCTAATTCCCGCCTGGATTATTGCTCCCAGTTTTCCAGGAGTGTTTTTACCTGCTTGCACTGCGTGAAGTTAAAATCCACTTGTGGCTGTGTGGGCCAACATCAGCTGCACCCTGCAGAAGTTCTTGATGAGGAATTGCTTTAGAATCTTTGGTTGAAAACTTGGGGATGTCTTACAGTCAGTGGTTTTATTTCTCATTTCATTCATTTTGTGTTTTTTTTTCCATTTGCTGCGCTTAAAACTGGCATAGCTCAACCTTTTCCTCCAGTTTTTTACTGACCATGGGCATGAAGATTTAAAATATCACCAGGCCTAAAGGTGGAATTATTTCACTCTTGACTATTTTGGCGCTGGCATCCGAACAATTCAGTGAGTAGGACGAAAACCCTGACAGCTCCTCTTTGGGAAAGCCTGGGAGTGTTGCAGTCTGAGGTTAACTGTAGTAGCTTTTCTCTCTTCCCTGATTTTAATCAATGCCTCAGGGCATTGCATTTGGTTAAATCAAGCAGCAGACAAAATGCGATGCACTGCTAACCTCCAAAGTCTGTGCACAAAGTTTCTTCATGAAATATGCATGCAGAACACAGAGCCGTAATGATAATGATCCTCTCTAGGTTATTCCATAAAAGATTCAGCATTTTGGGGTTCTGTAGGCTTTGATTTTGAGGTTTTTTTTTTTTTTGGAAAGGAGTTCCAAGGATTCTCCTTTTGTATTTGTTTATTTTTAATGAACTTGCCATTAGCATATGAAAGTCGTATTAACATCCACTGTGCTGAGCACTCACTTTAGGTTTGTTTCTACTGCTGGGACTTATTTAGCTGGGAAAAATGTGTAACAAAGGCCTGCAGATGGCATTCTTGGTCAGCCTTTAAACCCAGTCCTAGGCGCACAAGCGGCCTCGCTTCTTGTGCCGATGTGGGAGATAAATTGGAATTTCGGATGCCGCCGTTCCCCGTGCACGTGTTGCATGGGGTGGGTGTAATCCATTTGGGGCCCCGGCATTTCTGCAGGGCCTAGGGATGATAAGAAGTGCAGGGAGCTCTCCTGATAACCACTGAAGTGATTGCTGCTGCCGCCTGGGTCCGACACCGACATAATCTGGAGCTAAAGATGCGTTCCCTGCTAGAGCCTGGAGCAGGGAGGCAGAGGTGCTGCTCCAGTTCCTTTCTTTTCCTGGAGAACGGGGCTTTTCAGGTAGCAGAAGGGTTATTTACAGGAGTATGTGGCTGCTTTCTGCTTGCACCCCCATATTTCCCAGCACAGGTAGTAAACAGACTGAGGATGGGAAAACCCTTTGAGAGTGAGGGGCAGGATTGTGCCCGGGAGCTGGGAATGCGGCAGCCATAAGATCACGGAGTCATTGTCCAAGACAATCAAGTCCAACCTTTGACCAAATACCAGAGCTCCCACTAAACCCCATCACAAAGTACCCCTGTGAGAGCCAATTCCACAGGATTTTCCCCACAGTGCTCAATCTGTGGGCAGTGCTCTGTGGGACTGTTACTCGGGGTGGGGTTTAAGGGAACAAATTGGGAAGTCAGTGGTTTTGCCAAACATCTGAAACTTCTTTCTGGCAAAAAATGATATCATAGCCTGGTACTTGCCATAGTTCAACAGCTTCCAGGGAACATCCCTGTCGTGTTTATTTACCAGTGATGATAACACGGACCCTGGTGCTGTTCCTAAACCCTCAGATTAGTGGATTCAGCTTTATAACTAAAATCAAATTCCCAGTTGTCCATAAATTACTTTGTGCGGTAGGAACTATTTGTGTGTGCGTTTTGGGGGTTGGCTCCTAATCCCTTTGAGTATCCCGTTTGCAGGGCTCTGTCCTGCTCTTTGCTCCACTCTTCCTGTGCAGTTTCTGTTTCTCAAACCCAAGGAAACCCTTTTCACCAAACCTGGCTCTTTTCTACCTTTTACATGAAAGAACTGGGATCTTACCTTTGAATAGAGTTAAAGTCACAACCACCGACACATCCTTGGCCTGGACACAGCAAATGGGACCAGGGATTGAATCATAGAATTACAGAATGGTTTGGGTTGCAAGGACCTTAAATCCCATCCCATTCCAGCCCTGCCATGGGCAGGGACACCTCCCACTGTCCCAGGCTGCTCCAAGCCCCGTCCAACCTGGCCTTGGGCACTGCCAGGGATCCAGGGGCAGCCACAGCTTCTCTTGGCACCCTGTGCCAGGGCCTCCCCGCCCTCCCAGGGAACAATTCCTTCCCAATATCCCATCCATCCCTGCCCTCTGTGCATGTGAAGCCATTCCCTGTGTCCTGGCACGCCATCCCTTGCAAACAGTCTCTCTCCATCTTTCCTGTAACTCCTTCAGGAAGGCCACAGTTGGGTCACCCCAAATATTCTCATCTTCAGGCTGATTTGATGGTGCCCCAGCAGGGAGATGCAGGGCAGGGAATCTGCTTCCCACATCCCAACCTTGCCTGTTCCTGGAGGTTTCCTTTGCAGGAAGCCTCTGAAAGTGTAATTATCAAATAAAACACCCCAGAAGTCTGGCTGGGCCAGCTCGTGCCAGGTCAGCAGCAAACCCCAGGTGTGGAAATCAATCCCCCTTAACACGACCGCAGAGGTAACCCTGAGCAGGAGAGCAAAGAAATATTCCTTTATTAGCTGAAGCCATAGGCAGAGTGAAATGCCATTAATGGACAGGCACAGCAGGATCATATTGGGTTAGGATGAGCTACAGTTTGAGTAATTTTGTGGGATATGATTGACTTTCTTTGGGGATTTCTTTCGTGGCTTCTCTTCAGGAGACCTTGTTTTAATTGTCAGATAAGCTGAGCAGCAGTGGCGAGGTGGTTGTGCAAGGTCACTGTGGGCTGTGCTGAAAGACAAATGAGGGAAAGCCACAAAATAGAGACAGTTTTAGTCTTGGGCTGTGTCTGGCACCGAGCTCTGGAACAAAACCTCCAGGAGGAGAAGAGAGGGTGAGTCTGGAACATCCCTTTGCAGGGACACCTTCCCCTATCCCAGGCTGCTCCAAGCCCCAGTGTCCAGCCTGGCCTTGGGCACTGCCAGGGATCCAGGGGCAGCCACAGCTGCTCTGGGCGCCCTGTGCCAGGGCTCCCCACCCTCACAGTAAATTCATGTAAATATAGGGACATGAATTTTCTACTTTAGGGGATTCTGTGGATATTTCACCAGATTTATAGAAGAACGTGGCTTCTGTGCTCTTGGGGTTGGCTGTCCTAAGAAAATGATGGAGCTGGGGTGGAAGTTTCTTCTATTCAAAGGTGATGATTTTGGGAGCCTGAGGGAGAGAGTTTTGTCTGGGTGTAGAAGGACTTGAAGGGCAGACCAAGCTCTGGGTGGCTGAGCAGCACTGCTTGGCACCACTCCATCCTCAGGGATGAGGTGTTGGACTCCCTTAAGAGGCAAGGAGAGGACAGGAAAGAAAGAAAAAATATCTATTCCTGAATTTATTTAAATGATGTCCGTTTTCCTAAAGGAGTACAGTTTTTAGCCAGCCCTGGAAGATGAAGCTGATCTCGTTTTCCCACAATTTTTCAGTCTCTTCTGTCTTGTGATCTGTATTCTGGGAATATCAGAGCCACGCAGCCGAGATCACAAGATGGAATGTTTGGGATATCAGGGCAGGAATGATAATGCAGTGCCTTTTTACTTTTGATTTTCATCTTGGCTCCGGCTCTGTGTCACATTAAAGAGGGACTCCTGTGCTGTGATAGCTGTGCTGGGACGTCGCTGTCCTTCCCAAGGTTACAGGCCTGTGCTGGAAGACAAAGAGAAGCAAAAGTGTTTAACTAAAGGGAAGAAGTTTCACTCTCCTTGCGCTTGTTTGCCACGTAGTGCTGTCACTGGTTTATCAGGAGCAAAATATATTCCAAACACATGCTGGAATAAACAGCGCGCACGGCTCGGCTCTGATGGATGCTCAATACGGAGCTGTCGGAGCTGGATGAGTCTGCGCTTTATTTATTTAATTTTCGGCTATTCAGATGCAAAGCCCAAGAGTCAGGGACGTCATGGGGACTTGTGACATTCAGGCAGACACTGAATCAAAAAAAAAAACCAAACAAACCCACCCAAAAATGTGTTCCTTTCGTTCACAGCGTGACTCCTGCAGCCGTTCCTTACCTCTGGCATATTTAATATTCTGGGCAGATAAACTGCTCTGATGGTTAATAAATATTCTGATAGTTAATAATCATTTCAGGGCAAAAGCCATGCTCAAGCTCATATTGAATCTTATCAAATGATTCTTGTTGACTCAGTGGCAGCACTGAGACCTCGGTAGCTGCTCAGACTAATCCAATCAGATTATTAATCCTTTGGAGAATGATGATTTAATTTTTTTATCGGCCACGATTGAGTAAAAGCTCCCGATGCAGTGAGGAGAAAGGGGCTGTGAGTCTCTGGAAAAATTGTGGCAGGGGGTGGAACTGGGTGGGCTTTAAGGTCCCTTCCGTCCCGAACCAGTCTGGGATCCAGAGCTGCCTTTGCCCTGGAGCGTTCAGAGTTTCCGTCCTGGTGGGACAGAGCTCTGTGAGCTCGGGGTTCTGCTCTGGGGTTTGTGCAGCTACAGGGAGCACCCTGGAGCCGCCCCTGTGTTTCAGAAAGGTGGCACCTGCTGAAAGCCACTTTTCCTGATGCTGGTGGCGTGGGCGTGGGGATTCCTGTGAGTGGTCCCTAACCTGGGCAGACAGCACATTCCACACAGGAGGACGTTCCTCGTTGTGCTGGAGACATCTTAAGCTCGGTTTATGTAACTACTCTGAGCTCTACAGTGTCTTACAAGAAATAGAAAATAATTCACTAAACAAGCCTGGCATTCTGGATGTTCGTGGAATATTTTCACAGAAGCCCTTGGTAAGGAGTGAGGGGCTGCATTAAATGAAGTTTAAATGAAACATGAGCTGGAAAGAGTGTGTGGAAATTCTGGGAAAATACCTGTGGGATGCTGACCAGCCAGCACATTTCAGAGTAGCTGTGCCAGGAGTTTTATGCCCCAGACGGTGCTGGAGATATAAAACCCCATCAAGGAAGAAAAAAAGATGATGAATTTTAAAAAGTCTGGGTACTAAGTCTCATATTATTATCATCTTAATTGTGTACTAAAAGGAGGGAGCAAATTCGGGTCAAAACTTACAGCCATCATTTCAGTTGATAGGTGTGTAAAAACTTTAAAGAGCGCTGGGATCAGAAGAACAAAGCTGATAAAAGGAATTTCTGGGTTATTTCTCAGCTTTGAAGCCTTCCTGAGGTCAGCGAGGGTCTTGTCCAAGCTTTCAGCTGCAAAGGAAGGGGCTCCAAACTGTGTGACAGAGGCACCCACGCCGCCTAAAATGCATCTGGATAAGGATCATTTTAGGTTTGCTGTTTGTTCCCAGTCCTTTGGGTGGTGTTGGGAACAGACAAGACCAAACTTCTCGTGGACAGGGCTTCAAATAATGAGAATTTATTTTCCAAAATCTCTACCAGTACCTCTTTCTGCTGAGGGAGGTGTTTGCAACCAAGAACTGCAGTCACTCCAGAGCCTTGGACTCCCCACGGAGGACACAAACCTGGGGGGATTCACTGAGCTCTGTAGGAATCATAAAAAGGCTTGGATTAAAAGGGACCTTAAAGCCCATCTTACTGCACCCCCTGCCACGGGCAGGGGCACCTTCCCCTATCCCAGTTTGCTCCAAGCTCCTTCCAGCCTGGCCTGGAACGCTTCCAGGGATGGGCCATCCTCAGCTTTCCGGGCAATCTGTTCAGAGCCTCTCTCCCCTCTGAGTGAAGAAAGTAGAATTCTTTTAATTACAGAGAACAGGAATTTTACAGTGTTTTCCTCCCCCTTGCAAAAATAAGAGGCGTGAGGAGTGGCAGAAAAGACCTTTCTCCACGATTGTGAGGTTATCCCAAAGATGCATTCCTGAGATCACAGGTTTGTATTTTAGTACAAGCCTTCAAAATAATTAAGGAAGTACAATTTTACAGCAAAAGTATCACTAAAGAATCCCAAATTTCCCCCTAAAAGAGCACCTCATTTGAGTGACCTCTTCCTGAGGCCGTGCTGAGGGATTGCTGGATGCAGGATCTGCTGAGCAAGAAGAACTCCGTGATTTCTTTGAATTTTCCTGGGTATCCTCCTGACACATTTGAAATTTGTGGGTTTTGGGCAGTTTGTTTCAGAGAGACTTTCTGGCCGTTCCTGCTCTTCTCCTTGAATCTGGCACCTTGTGTTAGTAATTGGTGATATTGGACACTGCAGGAAGTCACTTTGTAGGATGCAATCCCACCTCGTTCCTGTGTTTATGTGAAGTCTGAATTCTCTCCCTGCGTGGGAGTGGGATTAATTTGTGATTTTTAATGTTCAACAGAGCTGGTCGGAGACGTAACTCTGTGTGGTCCTGATGTGCACATGCTGCTTCTCTTGGACCTCGTGTCCTGTCTGTAACATTCCACGGTTTTCTGCGGAAAATCCCGTTTTTCCGGCGCTGCCACACCCCCTGTTTTTGCCACTGTGGAGCTCCAAGCTGCTCCTGTTGATGGCACTGCAGGTTCGTGGGGAGCTGAGGATACCTGAGCCCACGGGGGCAGTTTAGAGCATTGCTCCAAGCAGAGTAAAAATACAATTATTTTACTATTTCCACCCGAGACAGGGTGGGTGAAACCTGCTCCAGTTTTTTTTCCGTGATGGCAGCACCAAGGCAAAAGCAGAGGATCCAGGATTTCTATCCCAGGCCATAACGCCAACCCTCACTGAGGCAGTTTTGCTGCTTATTCCCCCCTAAAAACTGCAGCAAACCCCGGATTCTGTATTGAACCCGGTGACGTGTACAACAAGCCGTGGAGATTTATCATTCTGCTCGTGCTCGTTGACCTCAGCTCCGTTTTCCTTATCTTTCATAGACGAGCGATTCTGCGTTCCCGGGGTTCTTTCCACGACTGTCGACTCCGGGCCGCAGCGAACAAAACAAGCTGTGCCCAGGAGTATTTTGAATATTTTCCTCCCTCTCGGGTGGCATTTGGGTTGCCACGGCGGGTGGTGGCAGCCCGTGACACGCGTCAGCCCCCGGTGACAAGCGGCGTGAGGAATAGGTTTGGGACAGAGAGGAAATAAATGCGGGGATCAATGGCTTCTGCCGGCCGCAGTGAACCGAGCGGGCCCCCGGGCCTGACAATTTCATGTTTTATGCAGAAGTGGGAACTCTCCTGGAATGCGTTAAGGAGTCTGTGCTCAAAACCGTTTGCGGGAAGAGCGGAGGAAAATGTGCGGAGAGCAGAGCAGTGACCAAAGCCTGGGTGGCTGCAGCTGCTCGGAGTTGCTGCTCACAACTTCATCTTAAAGGCTCCGACTCAGTATTTTAGTGATAAAAGCATCATTTAATGGAGTTACGGAGTGATTACGTTATCCCTCTCTAAAGGCGTTTAGAGGTTGTGATGTTGTTCCATTAGCAGTGAGAAAAAAGGGATTTTTTTTTTCCTTTTTTTTTTTTGCTGTGCCAGG
>VXAZ01007016.1:276953-497673 GCA_013399875.1 Gymnorhina tibicen
ACCTTAAGAAAATGTGGTAAAAATGGCTTTTCTTAGCTGGCTTCATCCTGGCGGTGTAATTTATGGGATTGCATCTCTTGCAGATCACTCTGGTCCTACCGGGGGCTCGGACCCTGCTTCTCTCCCTTTCTTTAAAAAGCCGTTTTTGTCAGCCTCTTTGCAGTTCTTGCTATGAAAACGTGAAACTCTTCCCGAGGTCTCTTAATAATGAAAAGAGAGCCCCAGATTTTACAGTTGCAAATAACTGGGTGCAAATTCGCCCGCTTGTTTTATTGCTTTGAAACTTTTGCTATTTAAAAATCAGGGAGTTAAATGCCTGTAGTGCTCTGGTGCATTTATCGAGCATCGGAGGCTGAATGGAGGTCATCTTTATTTTATTTGTTTTTGCAAGTAAGGCTGGACCAGGGTTAGCTTGATTACCTGAATCATCTGTCTTTGTCTACAAACATAAAACTTTTAAATATTATGAGCCATCCCTCAAGCCACGAGCTCGAAGGGTGAGATGATTAAAATCCACATGGAGTCCACCCTTCTTGCCCTCTCGTATTTTGGCCCTCCCGAGTTCTTCTCTAGTACTGTCAAAGATAAGAATAAAACTTCCTGAGGTCAGAGTGAAATTAATTTTGAAGTTTCTCCAGTTGGATAAATGAAAACCCCATGAATCCGCGGGAGTTCCTGACACCGGGAAAAGAAAAATACCTGCATGATACAAAGGAGTCGTGAGAACTGGTGCTGAATCTTGGATTAAAAAAAAAAAAACAGAGGGCTTTTTATTGATTGAATGTGCAGTTTACAGAAAGAAAAATAATTCCCTCAGCTGTGACTTGGTACTTCACGTGAAGATGCCAAAGTATCTGCCCGCTGAAGTAAATTATTCTCTATATTTTTGCCAATGCATTTCAGAGCATGAAACTGCAAAGGAATTTTGGTTTGTTTTTTTTTTTTTCCCCTCGAGATATTCGTATTCAGGTAAGCATCCATTAACGTGGATTTAATTCTAACACATGCAAAATAGGAGCGCAAAGAGTTTGGGTTTTATGCATGAACATTTTTGTTCTGAAAGTTTTTAGGCGTTTGCTCAGGAATTAGCCCTGCCTGGCATGAAAATGAGTCCTATTGCTTTTAGAAAAGGAGAAAAATCTGTGTGTGCTTGAAGGATTTCGTAATGAGAACAGAAGGAGAAGGTCAGAACCTGATGTTGGAGGGGTTTTTTTTGTTTTGCTACTAATATTTCCCGTATTGCTAAATAATTACTGGCATCATTACCTGACCAATATTTAACTTCTCCAGGTGAAGGTGAATTAAGCAGTTGAAAGATTTGTTTCAAAACCTGCCAGTGGCAGAAGTGGCTTTTTTCTTTTATTTATTTATTTTTTTTCCGCTGCTGCTGGAATCATACTTTATTTAGATTTTGAATTTTTTTTACTTTTAAATGAAGCAATAAAACCTTTAAATGTTTTCTCCTGCATCCCCGTTCCTCCTGAGCTGCTGCTCTGAGCGATGGAGCCAAGCCTGAGCCTCGCACTTTGAATAATGCATTAATTCCTCTGCAAGATGTGGAAGGCTGGAGACTCATTTTTGTCAGGATTGTGCTTCTGGTTACTTTGAACAGGAACTTTTTTGTTCCAGCTGAATGTCAGGAGGGGAGGCTTGGATGTTCCTGTGCGATGCACAATTTATCCGGCGGAAAGGGAGCGCCGCCGGCGCTTCCCACCTGGAATTGATGCTTTGGGGCGTGTTATTGCTGGGATTTTTTTCACTTTTTTGGAGTAATTGTCCATCCTTCGGAGCGGCAAAATGCTCTGTGAGCAGTGAAATGGAGGAAAGCGATAACAAAACCTCTCCTTTGCTGTTCCTTCCTTTTAAATTCAATGGAAATGTTCCTTAAGCAGAGCTAGATGGCAAAAGCAAAGGGCCAGCCCTTCAAAAGGTATTTTAAAAAGGTTTCTCCAGCTTGTGTATGGAGTTTTCCTGCAGTTTGAAAGCCGAAGTGGCACCATCTCCCTGAAATGAGATATTGGCCTTGCTTTATGGAAAGGGAAATCGAAGTCCCCAAAGGTCTTGGGACGCTCAAGCCCCCTGGAAAGGCTCTCACGGCAGTGTCTCGGGCAGAGAGGATAAATTCCAGCTTCAGTCTCTGTTAGAAAAGCGGGGGTTTGGGCAAGGGTTGAATATTGTGTCTCTTGGGTGAAAGATGCATTGGATAAATGCTCCAGCCCCGAGAAGGAGAGAGGTGCAGGGCACATCAACAAACGGCGCTGCCGGCTCTGCTTTGAGCGCTGCCACTGCTCTGACAGAGCCGCTTCCTTCCCCCTCTGGGGCCGAGAAGTGTCAGCCCGGGGCTGGGGGAACCTGCAGGAAGGGCAGAGCTGAAGGGCAGCTTCGCTCTGAGGAGCGGTTTTATTTTCCTGCCACTTTTGCCTGCGAGGGTCACGGCTCTTTTCCTCGCTCCTAGAAAATGTAGGAAGCAATTAAGAGTGATTCGTGCCATGAGCTACTTGGCTTATTTTGGGTTTGGTTGCCTGGGCTCTTTCTAGCAGGAGGGAAAAACCTCAAACCAATATTCCCCTGCCCAACCCCATCACTCGGTCTGGAGAAACTTCCAACACGCTGGACAAGTCTTTAGAAGAGCTAATGGTTTGTGCCTCTCAATCTTTGGCTAAAATATATATTAGAGGTGTGTAATGCTATCCAGGCAAATTGCTGAATCGATAATTTGCCACTCAGCCAGTGGATATGTGAGAAACTGTTATAATATTCCTGAAAAATGGCAAAGTGCTTAAATATCACCAGAGTTTGGGGCTGTGGAAACCCATCCATTATTTCCTGATACAGCAAGATCCCAGGAAAATGCAGCCATTCCCTGGCTGGCACAACGGCGACTTGTTTGCACAGAGAAATGTGTGCGAAATAAGTGATTAAATCAAAAACTCAGAGAGAATCAGCTAACACTGTGTTCCTCCTCCTCTGTCCAGTGTGGGACGTGACTTTATGTGGACACCTTGATATTCCAGAGGGATTTTTGGAGCCAGTGGTTCTGCCTGGAGTGGGCTGATGTGGAATGGTCTGTGGGCACTGCCATGGAATTCAGAAGGAGAGAGTGCTGAGAGGTGGCCAGGGGTTTTCTCAGGAGGGGTCGCTGAGAAGATCCAAA
This sequence comes from Gymnorhina tibicen, assembly GCA_013399875.1. NCBI lineage: Eukaryota > Metazoa > Chordata > Aves > Passeriformes > Artamidae > Gymnorhina > Gymnorhina tibicen. The sequence goes on from VXAZ01007016.1 coordinate 280,108, forward strand.
TCTTTTTTCCTTGTTTCAGAGAGAAATGGGGATTTTTGTTTTCGGGAATGGCTGACTTGGAGTTGGGGAGAGCTGGGCACATCTGGCTTTTTATCTTCTTCCCTTCCCCTTTCCTCCCTTCCCCTTTCTTCCCTTTCCCCTTTTCCCTTTCTCCCCCTTTTCCCTGTTTCCCCAGCCTGGCATTTCAAGGGCTGTAACCAGGAGCTGTTTTCCCTGGATTTGTACTCCCGGAGCCCAGCTTTTGGGATGGACAGGAGCAGGAGGCAGCTGCTGCCTGGAATTCTCAGTGAGCTGGGATTGCAAAGCTGCCTTTAGCGGGTGCGATCAGCTGAAAAATTCCCGATTATCTTGGATGTGGCGAAAGCTTTGCCCGGTGTGAATCCAGCAGCAAGAGCGAGGGCTCAGCCTCCAAAGTTTTCCTCTCTTTTTCCTTCAAAACAACCGAAACTGGGAAGGCGCAGCCCTGGAGGGGGGAGCGATGCTGGAGGCTGTGCCTTGACGTTCCGTTGATGTCGGTGCTCGGAGCTATCCCGCGTTTCCAGCCACCTCCCAGATCCCTGCTGGCCATGGGCTGACGGTATTAGAGCTCCGTGAGGCTCCACGGTGGGATTTGGAGGGATGAGGAGCGTTAGGAGCGCAGCGGGATGCGCGCCCCGGAAAGAGGGGTGGGAGAGCTGCGGCTTTGAAGTGCAGAGAGGGTGAAATCCTCCCCGTGCCAGGAGCTCCGCGGAGCTCCGTGGAAATTCCTGTTAAACCATCAAAGCCAGGCTTAAGTCGAGCTCAAGTGAACGGGGCCTCGTGCCTGAGGGTGGACTTCACCCTGGCTGCTTATTTTCGGGAGAGAAGGCGCCTGAGCTGGAAAACACCGTGTTTAGTCGGGATGTGAGCGGGGATGCGTTACCCAGGTGTACGAGTTGGGACTCAAATCCATCCTTCGGTGCCTCGGCAGGGATTTCGTCGTCCTGGAGAGGGCTGGGGCAGCGGCTGAGCAGTTTTCTGTGGTGATTTATTGAAAATACGACAATCTGACTGGGCTCGATTGTGCCTTGCAGTGGGGCTGGGGAGAGCACGTCCAACCGGGCTTCCTGATCCCAGTTTTGCTTAAAACGTGGCAAACACAAAAATAGATAAGCAAGGAGGAGAGGAAAAGCAGGAGAGGGGAGGGATGAGAAAGGCCAAAAGGTGAATTACGCTCGGGTTGAGGCAGCCTCAGCCACTCTGGAAGCTCTCAAAGCCTTCAGCCCCTTTTGGGCCTGGGCTTGTCCCCTGTGCCCTCCCAGCTTCTCCCAGGTAAAGCTTTCCAAAGCTGCTTTCCCAGTTGTTTTTCAGCAACTCATCTGTTCCGTTCAGTCTTCCCTAAGATTAATTTCCCAGTGTTTCTGTTAAGAATTTGAGGGAATTATTAATCATAACGCCGAGACTCTTCACCAATTAATGGGTTTATTAGCTGTTATCAATCAAGTGTTGTTTACTGCACTCTTTGTAAATGCCATTTTGTGGTGTTAGCAATTCTTCACACCCAGCTTGTTGTAGCCCAAATTGCTTTTGTATTCCATGGAAAACAAAAAGAGATTCACAATAATCAAAATGATAACCAAAACAATCAGTGAATTTTCTTGATACAGCTGCTGTTTCTTTAAAAGGGAAAATGCTTAAAGGTGTTAGTGGGGATTTAACAACTGAAATGCTGAATTTTGAGACAGAGTGAATTTTTTTTCCCTTTTCCAAGAGTTTCCATGGAATTTGTGCACAAACATGGCAAAATCAGGAGGTTTTAAGCACAACCCAAAGTGTTTTACAGCCTCACCCTATCTCAAGGCACAGCATCTCTCCCTGGTCCCTTGGGAATGGCACCATCAGCATCCCATATTCCCCATGCTGCATTCCACCGGGGAAAACAGATCCCAGGAAAGCACCAAGGGGCTGAGAAAGCAGCACCTGAACTCCAACTCCTCGGCTCACTGCATTCCTAAGGATGTTCTTAAAGCACCTGCTGCTTTTCCTCACCCATGAAATTACTTTTGCGTGACCAGCACTGCCCAGTATCCGTCTTTTCTCCGGTGGCCCCAGTGCATCCTTGGAATGCCAAGAGCCTTTACTGCTGCTGTGTCAGCCAACAGCAGAAAATGCATCCTGTGTCTGCACAGGGAATGTCTTCTCTGGGGGACGTGGAGAGCCACCTGTGCATATTAAACAGCTTAATAATGGTGATTAAATTGCAGGGGAAAATGAGATTTGGTGGAAAAGAGGCTTTGCCTTCCCCCTCTCCTGTTTGGCAGGTGAGATGTGGCCCTGGACACCTCAAGGAGACAGTGCTGAGGGTGTCACAAAGTTCTGAAGCTGCATTTGCTGTGATCGCTGATAAATTAATTAAGCTTCGTTTAAAAGCGATGGAAGCGGCCTATTTATAGTTGAGAGCGTATTTAGCAGCCTCAGAGGGAAACTGCAATTTCATTTTCAGTTTAAAGATGTCATTGTCTGCGCTGACCTTTCCTTGCTTTCTCCTGCCCTTCAAAGCGGAGCGAGTTCCCGGGAAGCGCCAGGCTGGAACTCGAAGAGTTTGTGTCAGTTTGGAGGGCAGAGGCTCTGGCAGCTCTGAGACAGCTCTCACAGAGAGCTCTGGGAACGCTGCTTTTCCTTCCAAGCCCATCCCCGCAGGATTTGCTGAAGGCACCAAGAATCCCACGGTTCAGGCTGGGGTGGGGAAGCTGTAGGAGCCTCCCGGAGCCAGCCGGGATGGGGACAAGGTGCAGGGACCTCACCTTGTGTGCCCTGGCACTCTGCCCCAAAATCCCGTGTGTGTCCTCTTCATCTCCGTGTGCCGTGGGGTGAGTTGGGAATTTTTGGAATTTTTGGCCATGAAAACCTCTCCTGCTGGCGTGGGAAGAGCCACCCTGCAAGCAGCAGATTCCAGAGGCAACCACAGAATCCCAAAGGGGTTGGGTTGGAAGAGACCTTGAGGATCTCATTCCACATCCCTGCCCATAGACAGGGACACTTTCCACTGTCCCAGGGTTCTCCAAGCCCTGTCCAGCCCGGCCTTGGGCACTGCCAGGGATCCAGGGGCAGCCACAGCTGCTCTGGGCACCCTGTGCCACTGAATGAGCCATAACATCTTTAATTCCTTCATGAAAGGATATTAACCTTATCCCATGTGCTCCAATTCCATTTTACTCATCCCCCACTGCCCTGAGCAACCCCCAGGAGCTGATACACGTTTATTTTTAAAGCTGGATATTGGCTTTTTTTCTTACAGCGAGCAGGAATTCCAGGTGATGTCCTTTTAAATGAAGATCCTCTGTATTTTGGGTTTTTTTTTTTTTTTTTACAAAAGTTCCTTTGAATTTTTTTTTTCCTTTACGAAAATCCTTCCACCTTCCTGCTGGCTGTTCACGTTTCAGAAGACAGGCGACGCAGGTTTTTAAGTCTGTAACAACAAACGCCGTTCCAAAGCAGTTTGAAAATCCTCTCGAGGGAAGCATCTCCCAGCTCCAGATGGCTCCAGCACTCATTGTCATTACGGTGTCGCTCGCTGCAGGAGAATGAGTTTCCTCTGGGGGGAACGAAGCCCCACACCCTGACACCAGGACAGCTGCCTGGAGCTCTGTGCTCAGGGAATTTATCCACTGGACAAAAGCTCCGTGGCCTTGTGTGGGAGCCCGTGGCTCCAAGGAATGACTGACACGTCCGCCGAGCCCTCGTGCCTCCCGAGTAACCCGCGGTGACGGACGCGTGGGGTTCTGTCAGCCCAAAATACCAGCAGGCTGCTCAGAACAAAGAGCCAGACCACATCCAGCCTCTCCCTGCCCCAAGATGCACGTGGAAATAAAAATAGCAGAGATCCGCGAGGAGAAATGGTTTAAATGATGTTTGAATTTCAAGCCGTGCCCGGGTAAGAGGAGGGAAAGCGAGCGGCGTGTGGCCTGGCGGGGCTCTGCCACCTCCAAGCTGCTGCCACTTCAAATGCCAAATGTCACAGCAGAGGAAGGCAAACTGGACATAATGAAAGGTAAAAGACAGCGACTGCGGTGCAGTTCTCTGCTTTCCCTTTCACTCCCGTGCCCCACAGCCTGGCTGTGCTGTGCTCCGCCGGAGCTGCTGCATTCCCACCGCTCCCTGGACACAAACGGGGTTTTGTGGAGCTGCTACTCCAAATAAAGCTGCTTTCCCCCTTTCAAAGTCAAAGTCTGAACTTCAGGGAGGAAACACATGGCTTGGTGGATGTTTTGATCGTTAATTTAGGTGATTTTTTTAAGAATAAGATTTAATTTTCCCAATTCACTTTATTTTTCGAATTCTGCCACCTTTTGGAGGTTCCTCCTTCTACGAGGTTATTGATCCACCTGACTTCTCCAGGCTTTGCCACGTCTTCTTTTATAGGCTCTCATTGAGTTCAGCACTTTAATGTCACCTGTGATAACCCACTTGATGACCCTGCAAGGAACAGCTCAGAGGGGGAAGGTTTTGTTCCAATGTTCAAGTCTTAATTTTGAGGTATTTTGGGCTCTGAAATGACATCAGGGAATCCACAGCTCCTCTCACAGCTGATGGATTTGGTGGAAATCTGCACCTCTTTCTTTCCACTGCATCTCCTGAGTGTGGCACAGAGTCCCTGCGGTTGTGTCGTCACTTTGAGCCGGTAAACTTTTCCTCCACCCAAAATTTCTGGTCATGGGAGATGCTGCTGAGTGTGTTCCAAATGTCTCAGTTTTCCAATTTTCTGGTGTTTGGGACACGGGTGGACAATGAGCACTTCTCTCTCCATGGGCTCTTGATTTTCTTGAGCAATCCTGAGCTGGTTTCTTTCCCATGCAGGGATGAACACAAAATGTTCTGGTGGAGTTTGACACCAAAAAAGGACTTTTTAAAGTCTTTTACAGAAAGGCTAGACAGTTAAAGAAAAGTAACTGTTAAAAATTCATTTGTAACATGGTAAAAAAAAGGGTTTTAGTAGAGGGAGTAGAAAATAAACAGCAAAGGAAGTTCCACCAGAGTGGAGAATTAAGGAATCTGCCTGATTATTTTAAATGTTGTGTCCTGTGTGTGTCCATTACCCACCACCACAACTTTCAGTCTGCCCCCATCCTTTTTGAAATAGCCCCAGCATCCAGGTGCTTCTTTGGAAATTATGATCTGGCCACTTTTAACGAGGAAAATGTTAACTACTGAATTGATGTCAACAGAAATGTGCTGTGGTAATACCTGAATTAACACTGAATTTAAAATCTCAGCGGGTCTTATTTCACTGAATTCTTTTGGATTAAGGATTATTATTTATTTCTTCGAGTGTTTTTTATTTTTTTCTTTGCATTTTGTCCACTAGCTAATTAATACTTAATACAAGTTTGGTGGAATTGTGTATTTCGTAGCTGGATTTAATTAAGCAGAACAATACAAGGAGCTTTTCATTATGAAGGCTCTGTGATGAACCATGTGGCAAGTGGGAGGATTCATTTCTTCAAGAGCCTTCCCTGAGGGAAAAAAATTCCCAAATTAATCCTGTAAACTTGGAATAATCTAAGTACTGGCCAGGCAGCATCCAGTTTGCTCTTCATTCCTCCCAGTGCTAATTAGAAAGGCAGATTTTTGCCTAAATAAACACAAAATCAGAGCTGTGTGTAAGCAGGTTCTGAGTGCTGAGACACCTTTCCAGATGAAACAGCTCTTAAATTTCTGCATCTCTTTTTGTGCTGCTTGCAGGGATTCTGCAAGAACGAGTTTATGAACATATGGCCGGGGTTTGAAGTGCTTTTGGAGCACAATTTTGTAGCTCCTCGCTTCTTGCCAGGGACGATGGGGACGTTTATTCTGGTGGCTGCATCTCTGCTAAGGGTTGTAAACTGGGGGAGAGAGGGTGTTGGCAGTGAGCATCCCTGCCTGCTCCAAGCGGGAATGCTGGAGCTGCTTCCAAGGGAAGGGAGACAGGGACTCGGGGCGGGGGAAAAGGAATCCAGAGACTCCGTACAAAGTGAAAGTTCAGCAGTGAAAGGAATGATTCTTCTCAGGGGCTCAGTTTGGTTTCCCCTGCTCTTAATTCGTGGCTGATGTAGCTTAAAGGTGAAATTTACTCTTCTGTCAATAAGTGCTGAATTTCTGAACCCGCCTTCTGTGATTATGCACCAGAATGTACAAAACAAAACCTTTTTATTTAGGTTAGAATAAACCCAGATTTTGCAGACTTTGGCATTACGTGTTTTAAGACTGGGAGTTGATTGACCCTTAATTAATGGAAGATTTTAGGCATAGATTGGGTTTGAAATTTTTTGATGGGGTGGTCTTTTGAAAAACACTCACTTGTCAAAACAAACTGTGATTGGATTCATCTTTTCACTCTCCAGGATTTTTCAGGGTTACACCTGAAATCTCCCAATTTTTCCCCGGACTGTTATGGATTTGTGCCTCTGGGGAGCTCTGGCTCTCCTGGTCTCTGCAGAGCTCCTGGAAACGGGTGAGTTTTCCTGGCAAACCCGAGTTTCTGAAATCCAGATTTTGGTGGTAGATCTGACTGTCCACAAGGATGGGAATTCAGCTGATCAGACAGCAAAACACTTGGAAACCTGGGCTGTGGTTGATATGTATTTCTAATTTTATTTTATCATTCTTTGATGTTTCCTATTGCCAAATATTGTTTTAAAGTGAACAAATTTCAGCCCTTGTTTGTTCAGCTCCTGCTTTATGACAAAAGCTGCAGGAACAGGCACTGGACTGACTCACAGGGAAGTATTTCCCTCAAAAAAAAGGGAAAAATGCAATTTTTCTTCCATCTTCCAATGCCCTTTACAATTTAACTTAATTAAAGCCAGCTTTGAAATTTCTAAACCATGAGGCTGCAGGAGGTGCTAATTAGCTAACAAGCTTAAAAAAACGTAAAAAGTGGAAACCAAAGTCGGTGAAAAATGGCATAAACTCGTAGTGAATAGGAACTTGTTCTGTGCTTTGTTATTCCTGTGGGGTGCCCAGGGAGGGGGTCTGGGACGGTCCCTGGTGGGAGAAGAGCCAAGGATGTGACAGAACTGCTGAAAAATGACACAAAAACCCCCCAAACCAGCCCAAAAATTGGAGTATTTTCCACCTTGAAGCAACAAAATTGTTAATGCTTTTGTAGTTTTTATTTTTTTTTTAAATTTATATTTATTTATTTATTTAGTGCAGGGTCGGGATAGCTCTTGCAAATATTCCTGTCTGAATCCTGGTTTGGTGATGCTAAAGGAAGAGCTGGGTTTATTTCGCTTGACCCGAAAATGTTCTGGTTTGAGACCTAAGCTCCCCTTGAAGAAAGGAGCTGGTTGGGTTCTCCTTTTTGGTCGTTGAGTGTTAAATTCCACGTTTCTTTCACAGGCATTATGCTAAAATGATAAACAGAAAGAGTCTATTGAATCTACGGGAGCAAACAGAATTTTTCAAAACCGTTTTTGAATGAGGCCTGACGTCCAAAGCAACTCCTCTAAAATATTTCCTATTATTTTGGTGCTCTGACTGAAACTCTTGCAGAGCAGTGTTTTCATGGCTGCTCTTTCTGAACAGTAACTAATTATGTCGAGGGGATTACTGTTGTCGTTTTAAGAGCAGCAAAATGATGATAAAAGTACAAAAACGGGGGAGAGAGTTCGTGATTCGCGGTCTCGGAAGAGCAAACGGAATTGACTTGGAATAACTCTTTGCATTGCTACGGCCAGGAACGGGCAGGATGTGCCATTTCCACAGAGGCTGCAGGCTTTATTTGGGTTGTTGCTTGATTTGCTCCCGCTCCGATTAAATCCGAGCGCGACCGTGCCTCGTACGTGAGTAAATATCGCTGAGAAGACCCAGGGATTGTGGTGCCTTGGAAAGGCTGGAAGGTCTCGGGAAGGTTTCTAAGGGAAGCAAAAGGGGATTTTTAAGGGATTCAAGGTGTTTTTCCTGCTCGGTTGGAATGAAGGGGGGTCCCTTGTCAGCTCTTTGCACGCGGGAGCCTCGTGTGTGGTTTGGGTGCTCTGCGGTGCCAAGTCCTTTACGGGCCTGAGCTGCTCCCAATCCCAGTCTTTGCTGTCGTATTCCTCACTCTTTCCTGAGGAAAACCAGCGCGGGTGGTGCTTCTGGGCTCGGAGCTTGCCCTGGATTGGTTCTGGTGATGATTTTTGGTGGGGCAGGAAAGGTTTTGCCTCAGAGGTTGGTTCCAGGAGCGCTGCCTGAAGCTCTCAGCATTTTCCTAGGCCTCTCCTAATCTCAGGATTTCCATCAAACCACAGAATCAGTGTTTCCCAAAGAAGTCTCGTAGGGGGTGTGAGAATTCCCAGGAACTCTGTGCCCAGTGTGGATAACCCGTCCCTCGAAGGATCCCAGGGCTCTTCTGTGCCCGCTCATTTTAACTCAACTTCCACAGTGACCTTTCCCAGGACAAAATTCGTCCTTTACAGTTTTTTTTTACCCCTTGACTGCCAACTTTTGTCCCGGGTTTTGTGTTCAGCATTTCCCCCTCCATCTCCTCAGTCTCTGAAGTGTTTTTGCCTGCAGCAAGAACGCCCGGAGAAAACTGGAGTCAGAGTTTGACAGAGTTTGTACAGAGGTTGTAAATTTTCCCTTGGGAATGCGAGCACGTCCAAACTCAGTCTGGCTGCATCCATCCCAGAAAAGAGAGAAATACAAGTAAAATTTCTCTGGACTCCCAGTGTGGCTTATCAAAACTCAGTCAACTGAGTTGTGTTAGCAAAACTCATTTAAAAACTTCATTAAAGGCCCCTAGGGCTTGATTCTGCTGCTGTTTATGATTAACAGGAATAATAACTAAGATCAAGTTGATGGAGTTACCCTGGTCTAAATCAGTAAGGGAAGAAAATGATGTTTTACTTAAATTAATGGAATGCTACGACAGATTTTTTTGCTCCTTTTATGAAATACAGTTAACTTCAGTAGGGAAAGAAAGCAGGGAATTTAAAGGATAAATAAAATTTTAAAGTCTTAATAGTGTGAGGTGGTTATTCAGAAAGGAAAAGTTGTTTATAGGAAGAAGAATTTGTCGAATTTTGTGACTGGATTTTTGAGTTTGGAGCAGATGTTTTCTCTCCTGGCAGCTCAAGCTGACAAAGTCCACCTAAACGATCTGAGAACTGGGGAGAATCCCTTAAAGTTTTGCTTGTTTGTTTGTGGTTTTTTGTTTCTTAAATATCTGGTTTTAAGCTTTGAAATCAGAGCAAAATTTGGAAAAGGATGTGACTGAAAAAATGTGGATATTACAAGTGTCATAAGCCATGCTTAAAACCCTGACTCTGATTTAGGGCTGTAATCACTGTTTGCAGGGTTTTAAATGGAGAAATTTAGACTTGGACTGAATTTTGAGACCTCAGTTTTGTTTCTAGATTTGCTCTCCATCTGCTTGACAGTTTTGGGCAAAAGTGGGACAATTTTATCATTAATTCTTTAGTTCTCCTATGGAACTTTTCATCTTTTTTTCCCTTGTTCTTTCATCAGTTTCTTTGGGGACAAGGAGTTTGGGAAGAGGGCAGAGGGAATGAAATAAATTGATTTCCATGGACGTTTTCATCCAGCTTTTGGCTGCATTTGCTGTGCCCTTTGAGATAAAGGGTTGGGTTCTGGGAGCATCACATCCCCTGGGGCTGCCCTAAAAGAAGTGAGGGCACTTCTTCACCTGGGCTGAAGTTTGTGCTGTTGCTTTTATTTCTGCTGATTAATTCATTAAAATGGAATAAAATATAATTGGAAGAACCTCCTGCCACGGGGTGAGGGATGAGGTGAAACCCACCCCATTTGTTTTCGGAGATGGGAGTTTCTAGGGGACAAAACCCCTGAATTAAAAGTCTTTTCCACGGCAGGGACCTGCCTTTGGGATTGTGGCTGCTCTTCACTTGACACCCTTGAGCTGTGACCCTCAGCCTTCTCGAGAGGGGGATGTTTGGTGTGGCCAGGAAAGAGGGATTCTGGCTTCCAGAAACCTCCACAATGAAAGTTAAGAGGAATTCTGCAGCTGTGCTGGACTTTTTGTACCTGATGGGTTTGGGTGTCTGATGGCTCCCGAAGGCTTTGGGTGCAGACTCAGAAATGAATTTGAGGGTTATTCCAGCGGCACCAGCAGGTGTGGCACCGTGCAACCCGCTTACCTGGAGGCTTTTGATTTTAATTCACACCTTCCTGAGCAAAATCGAGCTCAAAGAGCTGAACAGATCCCGTCAGCTTTTGAAGAAAGACCTTGAGAAGAGCTTGTGAGGAGAATTAGGAGAAGATGAAAGAGGCAGCGTGGGGGGTGTTGAGATGGGGATGAACTGCAGGGCACTTCTCTAATTAGTTTAAGGATTTAATATTTCTTCCTATTTTTATGAACTTTCTATATAAATCTGTGGCAACACCTGAGGGTCTAGAGGACTTTATAGAATTTTTAGCTTCCTCCCCACCCTCATTGTATTTTTTAGGCTAAAAGGGGACTTTTGCTCCATTTGGGACAATGCCTTGTTGTTAGGAATCAGAAGGAATGTTCAGAATGATAAACACTTTGCTTACAACTTGCTCAGAGAGATCCTTCCCAGCATTTTCTCAGGACCTTAGAGCTTGAATTCCCAGCTCTCCTCTGGAAGATTGTTCCATGGTCAAATGTACCCTGAAGGACAATGAATTTTTCATCGGATTCTAAATGTTGGGTTTTTTTCCTCGAGCTTTAAAACCATGACTGATCACCAAACCATGCATCCTGTTGGACTGATTCATGCATAAAAATGCATTTTTATCTGCATTTGCTTCACTAAACGCATTTTTTTTCCTTCCTCTGCTTGCCAAAAGTGGATGCAGACCTGTGCTAAATGTTTTTCCGGGCAATAGAAACCCTGTGATTATGCATAATTGCGGTTAAAAAACCACGATGTTCATATAACGGCTGTAAAGCCACTGGTTTGATTCGAGGAACCTGAGGGGGAAAAATCCTTTTGCGAAGAGTTGTGGCAGCGCTTGTTTGTGTGCAATAACCTCATCAAAAATATTGCAGCTAATTACAGCCCGTTTTGGGAGACTTGTGCTCTGGAATTGTTCCGTTGTAGCCTGGGCTGCGCCGGGGGGTGGTGGTGGTTTTGTCGTGCATTTGTCACGTCCGCGGGAAAATTGTGCGTTTTGGTTTCTTCAAACGGGTCAGGTTGTGTCTGCCAGGATGATGCCCATGGAACGGGACCTTGTCACGGGATAATGGCCCTGCTCCTGATGCTGGGGAGGGAAAGCTGGGATGTTTATCAGGAATAAGCATCCAGGTGAAGTAGAGACATTTATTTCCAAAGCCAGGAGGCTTTTATCCTGTCAAAACTGTCTCAGTGATGCTTTTTCCATATTTTTTTCCCCTTTACCCGCATCTACACCAAGTGACTGATGGGCAGGATTCTGATGTTTCGCTTTAATGGTGCTGCAGGTTTTTGTGCTGCTGGAAAGCTGCGTCCTGGTGGGATCAAAGAGCGGAGTCATGTTTTAGGAATGGAAGATGCAACCACTTCATGAACCTTGAGAAATCCGGGAATCACGGCGAGATTCCTGCTCCTGTGCGAGGAGCGCTCAGTTTTCCTTGCTGCTGATCAAATCAGAGGGGGAATGGGTTCCCATGGGGAGCAAGCAGGGATGGGTGGGATATTGGGAAGGAATTCCTGGCTGGGAGAGGGGTGAGGGGCTGGGATGGAATTCCCAGAGAAGCTGTGGCTGCCCCTGGATCCCTGGAGAGTGTCCAAGGCCAGGCTGGACAGGGCTTAGAGCACCCTGGGACAGTGGAAGGTGTCCCTGCCCACGGCAAATCTTCCAAGATTTATTGGAGACCACGTGTGATGGAAAAGGGCAGCCCCGAGAGAAGACCCGAAAACCCCAGCAAGGTGAGCTCCAGCAGAGCTTTTGCTGTGCCAGGAGTGCCAGCAGCCCTGGAGAGAGAGGGCATCTCAGGGCCTGGCACTGCTCCTTGTCAAGAGATTCCCGTGGAGCTGCTGAGAGCGCTCGGGGCTTCACTGATGTGCAAACCGAGGCCGAGAGCGGAGCTGTGGCGCCCAACAGGAGCTTGTTGGAGTCAGCTCGAGGATCACAGCTTGTTCCAGAGGCTCTTGGATCAGACCCCAGCAGCTGAGAGGTTTTTGTTCTCTCTGTTTGATATGCATCTGCCAGGACTGGTGGAATAATGGGAAGAGGCTCCTTGACCCCAAACTCTGCCTCTGGCAACGTCTCTGGGAGGAGAGGGGTGAAAAATTTGCATTTACATGAGGCTTCCTCTTCGTGAATGCATTAGGCAGCAGTTCTGGGTGGATAAGTGCTGGTGAGTGTTTATCTAGCTGGTGGACACAGCAAAAGTTACCGATATTGCTGCTGCAAGGAAATATGTGCAGGAAAACTCAGGAATTTGGGACGTGCGAGCAGCGCTGCCTTTGGGGATAAATTCCGGCTCATCTACTGCCCAGTTTGGGAAATGTTGCCCGACAAACACTGCGGCTCAGACCCCTGCCCCAAACCCACTCACGCTTATCCACGTGGGAAGAAGCGAAGCCAAGGTTTCCTCGGGAGGAGAGCTGTGGGTGGGGGGGGGTCTGGGGGCGATTGCGCCGCGCTGGGGTGGCCTCACCTCGACCTCGCGAGCAGTTTTGGGCACTGCAGTGTCAGATCCTACACTGTTAGAGAGTGTCCAGGGGAGGTCAGGGAAGATGGTGAAGGGCCTTGAGGGGGATGCAGGGTGAGGAGCAGCTGAGGGGCACTTGGAATGTTCAGCTGGATAGGAGGAGACTGAGCGGGAACTCGTTGGGGTCTGCAGCTTCCTCGTGAGGGGGAGAGCAGGGACAGCCACCGATCTCTGCTCTGTGGTGACAGAACCTGAGGGAAGGGCTGGAGCTGTGCCAGGGGAGATTTGGGTTGGATATCAGGAAAGGATCCTTACCCCAGAGGGCGGTCAGGCACTGGAACAGGGAAGGAAACAGATATTTTTAATAACCGATTATCGATTGTTCCCACCTCAGAGCAACGTGGGTCCAGCATCACAGCACGCAACCCCTGCTCTGTCCTCCTCCAAGCCTGCACAAGCTGGAGAAATGGATTTTATTTTCTCATTAATGAAATATTAATTGCGTGTTTATATTTTGGTGTGGCCTAAAGTGAATATTAAAGTGCCCATAAATAAAACATTGCCGACTCTAATACAGGATGGGGTTTTCTCACATTTGTCTTAAATGAGCTCGTTACAGTGCAGAAGGTAATAAATATTTGATATCAGGGCATGTTAATGAGGTGCTCGCTCACGAATTCAAAGTGTTTAGCAGAGTTTTCTCTCCCCTTCAAACATGTTATATAGTGCAAACATTTTGAATTATTTAATCAGGAGGATCTTTAAGCCACTGCGGTGCTGTGTTTAAAAACCTAAACCCACAAAGCCACAGAAGCAATTAATGGCTGCGGCTTCCCAAACTGACTATAATTTGGTGGAGAATATTGTTTGTTTTCAGGTCGGGGTTTCCGTGGAGGGCTTCCCCGCCTTCGGAGCTCTCCCTGCGCACAGCGTGGCACAGCAGTGGCACTCAGCCCGTGCGGGCACCCTTCTAACAGGTTTCACTGGCGTTTTACCCCACTGGGTTGTGTCACCAGGACTTTTTTAGCACGGATGCAGACTGCGGGGTGTTTAAGTTTTGCGGTTAAATCCGTATTTCTCACCAGCCCCCCCCAACATTTTCATGGAGTTGCTGCAGGTGTGGCAGAACAGAAGTGGGGACGGGAAGGTCCAGCCTGGGGGAGTTTGGTTTCTCTCCTCGGCAGTTCTTCTTCTCTCTGCCTGGCCTGGCGTGACATTTATATATTGTTATAATCTGTGGTGGGTGGATCGGGTCTGTGCAGCCTGTTACAGTTACACACATCCCTTGGCCTGGGAAATATCCAGGATTCATCCCAGGAAAACAAGGCCTTGACTCGCTAAAAATTGAGTGTATTAGGCTTAGTCTGGAGTGTTTATCAGAACAATAACCAAAAAAAAAAACCCCAAACCCAACAAAACCCAAATGATATTGCAGTGATGAATGGTTTTAATTAGAAGTAGCTACAAACCACTTAAAAAAAAAAAGATGTAATTTCAAGCAGTTTCTGTACTTTAGTGCTCCTGGAAGGCAAAGAGTATTAATTCCTGGAGCAGGAATTGGAGAAGTAATTTGGCTGGGCTTTAATTTAGTAATGATACAATCTTGCTATAATTAAATGGGAGCAAAAAAAAAAAAAATCTGGGGAACAAAATTCAGTTAATTCAGGTCCAAACTTGGTTGGTTCCTCTGTAGTTAATTTGCTCTTTAAATTGCGAAGCATCGCCATCCTCGGGTAAACCGAAGTGCAATCAACAACCCGTAAATTCCATGATATTGTTTCAGTAGCTTGTGAGGGAAAAAGTGGTAGGAAAATCCTTAAATTAGGATTGTCCTGGATCATTAACTTCCCTCTCGTTGAGAGGCATGATTGTGACAAAAATCGACCTGTTCTGATTTAGGTTTTTGACCTGGAGATTTGAATCTGTTGGGTTTTTTTTTTAATCAGCGTTGCCAGATTTTCGTAAATTTGACTTTTTTCTGTTTCCCAGTCCACGAAGATTGTTGGTACGTTCAGAAACACAAAATCAAATTTCGAAATGATTCGGGAAATCTTCCACCGTGTCCTTGAAAGGAAAATTTTAAAGCTTGGAGGAGCCTCATTCGAATTCCTTTCTTTGTTAAGTTAGAAAGATGCCCATCCACACCAGGCGTTTGGTGATGAGGAATTATATTTATTAAGATTTATCTGCAGGAGCAGAAAATGAGTCTCTGCATGCATCCGGATAATTTGACTCTGCCAAGATGGATCCCTGCTTTTTGCAGTTGTTGTTAATCCCTCTGGGAAGAAATGGATTCTCTCCGTGGTGCTCCCTGAGCAGATGTTGGTTGGCGATTCCGCAGTTTTGTTCCTGCTACTTTTCATTTTCCTGAGAAGAAGGAGAAACTTCCTTAATCCCAGGCAGAGATAGAAATATAAATGACAGCTAAAAAAAAAAAAATAAAAAAAATCGGAATTTCTTGCCCTTCTCCGGCTCTTGGAATACTCCTGGCGTGGAGGAGGGAGGATAAGCACGGCTGCCTGTGTCTCTTTGAAGTGCTTTATCAGTGCTCTTAAAATATATCAAAGGAGAAACTTATTCCAGGTAAAAATAGTTCTGATTGCATCCCCTCTTGGGCTGGATCTGATACAGCTCCCGTGCACCCATGAGGTGAATTCCTGAATATTCTGGGGGGAAAATGGCATTTGCAGGGATGAAATGGTTTCTGAGGCTGTTTTTTAGTTTCTGTGACCGTGTTTCATTTTTGTTTTCATTTTGTTCTGAGGGCCACAGGTTCCTCCGTAGCTCCCGGGCTGTATCACAGTGTTAAACCCCAGCTTTAGTGGTTTGAATTCTGCACATTTTTATTGAACAAAGCTTCGTTTTGCATTGGTTGGGAGGGCCTGGAGTTGCAGATTTTTGAGGCCAGACAGCACAAATTGGCAGTTTTTTTGTTTGACAAAATGTTCAGCCCTGCTCATCCTCCTCTGGCTCGTTCAGTGTTACCTCCTTGGGTGAATTTGCTTCTTCTGGGTCTCCTTTGGCATTACTCATTATCTATTTTGTTTAAAATTAGGGAAGAACAGGATCCTATTTCACCTGAACAGGCTGATGGTTTCTTAATTATTGAGAAAAAGGAATTTCTGCAATTGTGTTTTCAGACCCCTCCTCCTGATCATTTTTAAATGACTTTAGAGTTAGTGTAGAAACACATTTCCAAGAACTTCTGTAAGGAAATCCTCTTTTGTGTCTGTCTTCATTACTGGCTTATCTCTTATTTTTCTTTTACTGCTCTTTATCTTCCATTCCCAATCCTCCATCCATCAAAAATCTCTGTAAATGGCTGAATGAAAAGTGCAAATTTTTCCCCTGTTTAATGCAAGCCGGGCTGTGATGGCTGTGACATCTCTTACTAAGAGAGAACAAAGAAACCACTCAACTCCAAATAATCAAAGTCTGGCTTGTCAGAGTTGGGGTATGGGGCCCATTAAAGCTTTATTGCAAAAGCAGTGATGCTTAAACAAATTTACAGACCTTTATGGGCCTGGTTCTGCATTGGCACCGTCGTCTTGTTAAAATCAAATTTCAGTCAAAGATAGCAGAGCTATCTCCAATAAAACTCGAATACGGCAGCACATCAGAGAGGTTGTTTTTTTTTTTATGACTTGAAAATGCTTTATTCCCACTTCTGGGTTGTTTCTGGGGCTGGGAAGGGGCTCGGGAGGGTCTGATCCAGGTGGATAAATCCCGATGGGAGGGAGGGCAGGGGAGGTGCTGGCAGCTGGGTTACAGCTGGAGAGTCCCTGAGCTAAAGGAGGTGTGACAGGAATTCTGTGGGAGAAATCCAAGAGTTTTCCTTCTGCTGGAAGGAAACAAGAGCTCATGGCTCCTGGGGGCAGATATGGGTAGTTCTTGGTAGAAAATCTGCATTTTCTATTTCTTCTGAGCTGTGGTGAGATTTTATAGTGGGGCCTGTGAGCAACCTGTCACCTGTCCCTTCTCTTCCCTCAGCCAAGGTGAAGAGGGGTGGGAAGCAGGAATTTCTGGGATGAAGATCAGCCAGCTCCCAGCTGCTCTGCTGCAGTGAATCAGCTGGGTGTGATCTCTGGTGGGCTCCTCTGCTCCTGCGAGGAGTGAATCCCCCAGAGCTGGGAGCAGAGCTCCCCCGGGAGCTGGCTGGGACTCCCAGCTCGGCCGTGCTGGGATGCGCATCCTCCCTCCGGCCCCGTTTCCCGTGTTTTTGGGAAAGGGTTTTGCTTCAGCACCTTCCCCGCCGCTTTGTCTTTCTCTGTTAAATGTAATCAAGTTTCCTGGGGGGGATTTAAGGTAATTTATCCAGAGGCAGAGTTTTCTGTTATTCTTGTTTCAGTCAGGGATTTTCCTGTGATCGTCAGGAGCTTGGTGCCAGCGGCGCTGTGAGAATTCCCTGGTCCCATCCAAACCAGCAGAGCTTTCCTGTCGTGTAAACGCAAGAAAAATAGATTTATTTTCTTCTATAACAACAATATTTTACTGCTGCTAAACTTGGAAAGCACAAGGACTCGGTGAACGCTTTTCTCTGGCGTCTCCTCTTTGCATTTCTCCTTCAGCAGCTCCTCCTCTGCCCCTTTACACAGCACAACCATCCTCCAAAACAGTTTTGTGGCGCTTGGCACAGGGCTGGGCTCCCTGGCACCCTGGCTCAGCATTCCCTGGATTTATTTCCAGGTTGGGTTCGTGCCTTGGGTCAAACCAAAAGTGCCAGCCTTGATGCAGAGGAGTGGCTGTGCCCCAGGTCAGCATTCCCATGGACGTTCCTCACTCCTGGGTGGGGATGTTGGCCCCTGGCCTGGCTCCTCTCCTGCTGGAAAGTTCTCCCAGGGGCACAGTGTGGGCCCCATTTTTCAGGGAAAGAAGCTGGAATTCTCCCTCCTGTGTAATTTATCTCCATCTGCTGCTTTTCTGTCTCCTCGTTTGGCATTTTCCTTTGGTTCTTTGTTTGACATCCCCATTCCTGATGTTTCTCTCTCAGCCTAAGTGGGAAATTCCAGTCCCTGACTTGCAGCCCCTTCTGCTGGGATTTGTAGGAGATCTCGGGTCCCTTTCTGTCCAAAACCCTCCCGTGTTTCCCCCTCAGGTGAACTGAGTGTTGTGACCCCTGCTTGGCCATTTATTCCATAGCATCATTACTAAACCTTTATTTCACAGATTTTATTCCACACAGAATGAGTTGTAGGGCCTGTTTTCCAAAATGGGATGTGGATCCAGCTTTCCTTAGTAATAAATCCGTGTGCCTGCCCTCTGGCCTGCTCCTGTAAGGGGAACTCCAGTGTTGTGTCTGTTCCTGCTGGATTTCTGCCTGGTCAAACCCAAAAGAAATCACCTTAAATGTGACCAAGCCCTTCAAATCTGTCAGTTTATCCTAAATTATTGCTGGATATCCTGAACATCATCACAGGTAGCTGCTGCAGAATTATTCCATTTAACACAGAGGCTGCACTAAAACATTTTGTAAAACGTTAAATTTGCAAACTTTGAATGGAGTCATTTTCACCGCTGCTCACGGGGAATTTTCCTCCTCCATCCTTCGTGGATGCACCTTGGAATGGCTTGATTGGGGTAAAGAACTGATGCCGTGGTCCTGAAAAGACCCAGGTAGAAGCAGAGCATTAAAGATTGAGGTTTGTAGCTCACAGATATTTTAACTTGGAGAAAAACAGTCCAGTAAAAATAAACCTGGGGAGGTTTTCAGGTCCTTGCAGCTTGCTCAGATTTCCTTAAATTAAGCAGGAGCTCCTTAGTCCTAGCTCTGAAATGTATAAATATGTAAAAGAATCATCTCTACCTCTATCCATACACATTTCCTATCGTTATTCCCAGAATATATGGAGCAGTGTTTTCCAGGAGTGCTGGCCTTGGCACGAGCCAGGGCAGGAGCTGCAGCAGGAGAATTTTTAGGTTGGTTCAGGTGCCAGGAGAAAAGGAGACTAAACTGGGATGTGGGAAATGGTCCTGATCTCAATCCCATTGATCCCAGTGGAAATCTATCAGGGACATGAAGGAAAATAATGTTGAATCTTCCAGTTTCTGGTATTTTCAGGCTGGGATGGCTCTTGGCTGCTGAAGGAGCCTGAGCAGCTCTGAGAGAGGCTGAACTGGAGAGCTTTGACTGATCACGGGAAAAGCTTTTCCTTCCCTTTGACAGATGCTCAGGGAAGTGATTCCAAGTGCTCTTGACTGTTTCTTTGGGATCCTGAGCCAAGCCTGCACAACACCATCCCTGTCTCAGGCTGCGCTCGAAGTGCCAGGGGAGGATCCAGAGAGACCTGCAAATAGATGTTTTATTTTGCCCATCCAAGTGGTAATTTGGGAATGGGAACAGGGATGTTGGCACCTCAGACTGAAAGGATGGACTGTTAACAATCAGGTTTGCACCAAGGTTTTATTCCTGACATTTTACTGCATGTGTGATTTACGGGGTTTATTTCTCCTCTTTAAGGGGTGATGTGTCTGCATCCAAACCCAGGAGGTGCTCTGGGATCTTAAAAGGAGGGAAGGGAAAATGCTTCCTTTTGGGAAGCCCAATTAGGGGGATGAATGACACAGATGACTTCACTAATTTATGTTCCCTGTGATTTCTGGGATGAAGCACAGCTCGCAGGCTGTTCCTCTGCTCCCCGGGGCTTTGGGTAGTTTACTGTTTGTGCCTGTAAAAACACAACAGGGAATACCTGAACATATGCTGGAGCTAAATGGGAGCTGGGAAACATCAAATGCCTCTTCTTGAAGTGTTTGTGTGGAGAAAAAGGAGCTCTGACTCCGTGATTTCCGAACCCTGTTGGAGCACACTTTTGGAAAATGCTTCACCAGAGGCGCTGCCTCTTAAATACCTAAATTATCCTAAAAATTACCCTAAAAATCTCTCCTTGTTCACGAAAACAACTTCCCCCTTGGTGGGTTCATCTGTCAGGGCAGGGCCAGAGGTGGCCAGGCTGCTGCTCCACTGCCCACGGGGTTCCTTGGTTATTTAACATTTCCCTCGACATTCAAGGAGGAAAATAAAAAAAAAAAAAGGAAGGAATTCCCACAGCTCTTGCAGCTCTCATGCAATAAAACGTTATCCTGTAAAATATCCCTGTGTCAGCACTCGGGAAGCTCAGGATAAGGATGCTCTGGATGGGCTGAGCACCTGAAATGGTTCCTGCTTGGGATGAGCTGATCCAGCCCCAATCCGACATCCCTGGGATCTGTGGATGTGCTCCTCAGGAATTCTCTGTCTGAATCCCTCTGGACAAAATGCTATTTAAAATGTGGTCCTAACAGGGAATCCACACAGTGATGGCTCCTGTGCTGAGCTGTAGTAAAATCCTCAAATATTTGGGTTAAAAGGAGGCGGGTTCTGAAAATGATGGTAAATCTTGGGGTCCTTTGGGATTTTGGTCAGGTGAGAAAGGCAAGCTTGGCTGAAAAGACTGAATTACTTTTTCCTTTTATCAGAAAGTGGAAATCCCAGAATTAATCTGATTCACAGAGAATTTCCAGAGCGAATTTTTGGTTTCCTTGTTCAAGACATTTGGGGTAAGGTTTAGATTCCTTTTGAAATGGTATCTGGATTAAATCGTTTGAAGTTTATCCATTTTCATGGCTATGCTGTTTCATTTCCATTTAAGTGGATTTAACGATAAGAAATCTTTAAAAAAACGCTCCCAAAGTGTCTTTTAAGGAGTCATTAATTAATTTCTTTGGCTTTGAGATATGACAGCCTTATTTTTGTGCTTTCCTTGCTGCTGTGACATTCTAGGAATGCTAAAACTAAATTACATTTCACTTTGCTCGGTTGACATTGGCTCAATTGCTTTTATCAGCCAGCAGATGACACTTACAGGTCATTTGTCCTCATTGGGATTCTGGAGTGGCTGAGTCATTTTGTATTCATTCTCAGAGTATTTATTTTAATGATATTTTTGCCTGTTTTACTGTGGTTTTCAGTAAAGGGCCAGGCAGGTATTAAAACTAACAGACTGTTCCTAGCCAGTGAGATATTTATGGAGCCATCTGTGCCACTGAAGTTTCTCATTTGGTGGGTGCAAAGTTTCTTACATCGGTAGAATCCATCGAGATTCTGACGGAAAATACCAACTTTCTAAATCCAGCTGCAGTTTAAGGGATAAAATTAACATATTTTGATATCTGAAACAGTTGTGTTTCTCTTATTAATGAGAAAAGTGCTTTTCATGAAGTCTCAGAGTGGTTTGGAGGCCTGAAAGATCTCATTCCAACCCCATTCCGGTCTGGCAGCTGGTGGATCCGGGAGCAAGGAATGTTGGTTCGATCCAGTTCCAACCACGGGCTCAGTTAAATTCATTCAAACTCTTCTTCTTCACACAGAAGAGTTTGAGTTGGAAGTGACCTCTGGAGATCGTCTGCTCCAACCCCCTGCACCCAGAGCACCTGACACAGGAGCACATCCAGGTGGGACTGGGAAACTCCAATGAAAACCACGCGGAGAGCAAACAGCAAAACCTCCTCGGCACCAAACTGCTCCTGGACGCGGCGAAATTGTTGCCGTAGCAAAGTTCTGCTGGAGAGGTTGGGTAAAAACTGATTTTTATTTGTGTTTTTTTCCGGGTGTTTGCTTTGGAAACCCTTCCCAGCCTGCCGGTGGGATCAGCCTCGCTTCCCGAAGCTCTGGGAACGAGGCAGTCAGTTCAACTTCACTGGGAGACAAAATGGATGAATTTTGGCTTTGAAGCTGTGGGAGGAAAAGCAGGAGAACTCTTGTCAGACACCTGTAGTTCAAACCCTCTTCACACGCACTGACTCTGCCTAAATCATCCTCATTTGCAATTCAGCACTCGGGGATAAGGAGTTTCCTTCCATTTAGGCACCACGGGAGGGTTCTCAGGAAGGGCTGAAGTCAGCTCAGAGAATCACTCGAGTTAATGCAGAAATGAGGCCGGTGAATTAATGGAGCAACAGGACGCGGCTTTTGAGATGGGAAGGCAGGAGCCTGAAATCAGATTTAAAGGATATTTATTGGGAGGAATGGTGCCTTTCTTAAAGACCTGCATTTCCAGATCACAGAGGGATTGGTGCTTTCTAAACGGGCATAGAACAATGAAGATTAGAGGGATTTGGAATTTTTTTTTGGGTGGGTTTTTTTTGCGTGTTAAAAGTATCGTGGAATTACAGAATGATTTGGGTTGGAAGGGAAATTAAAGCTCATCCCATTCCCCCCCCTGCTCATGGGCAGGGACCCCTTCCACCATCCCAGGCTGCTCCAAGCCCCAGTGTCCAGCCTGGCCTTGGGCACTGCCAGGGATCCAGGGGCAGCCACAGCTGCTCTGGGCACCCTGTGCCAGGGCCTGCCCACCCTCCCAGGGAACAATTCCCTCCCAATATCCACTATAAACCTTTTCTCTCTCAGTTTGAACCCACTGCCCCTTGTAGTGCTGCCCGTGCCCCAGTCCTGGAGGGCAGGAATGGTGCAGGAATTGCCTTCATCAGCTGCAGCCCCATTTTGGGGCTAAAACCCAAAAAACTTTGCCTGAAGCCCCGCGAATTCTTTGTGTAAGAGTTTGGAGCTGTGTCCTTATGCTGGAGCTCGGCCTCCCGGGCTCCTGGGAGCCTTTAAGGTATCAGGGCATTCAAAAAGGCTCGGGTTGAAACTTGTCAAGGGGAAATAACAACCTGCAATTGCTCAGCTTCCTGATTAAAAAACCCACAACGGCGGCTGGGCGAGGGCAATGTTTTCTCAAGCATTAGTGATACTTTAATTCAACACTGCAACAACAACACAAAAATGGATTTTATTGCTCTCTGTTTTACGGATCGTGAATTTAACCGAGCTAAATAGTCAAAGTCCAGGTGAATAATGCTGCTTTAGTGAGCTGCTGACCACATTTCCTCCTGCATTTCACCAACTATTTATTTCTTGTTCTGCTTACTCAGCTTTTCACATTTTGAACTCCAAAGGGCAGCAAAGAAACCGAGGCTGTGTTTGCCTTTCCGAGCTGAACAAGGCTTTGTGCACCTTCTCCTGTAGGTGAACGGATTTCAGTGAAACTTTGAAGGATATTTGTTTTTTGGGCCCAGTTTGGTGGCTCTGTCGTGCAGGGTGTTGTTCCAACAACCATTGACATTAAGTATTTTGAATGATGAATCTGAAATATCCTTTGGGCTGGGAAGTGGACAGATCATATTTAGAGACTGTCCCTGCTCCAGGAAACTTCCGAGATTGATAATACGGGAAAAATGAGAGCTGATGTGTGCACAGAGAGTCCAAGGACTTGTTTCAACTCCACTGATGACTGGGGCAAACCAGAAATAAGTTCCTGGGAACAGATTGCCCCTGGATCCCTGGCAGTGCCCAAGGCCAGGCTGGACAGGGCTTGGAGCAGCCTGGGACAGGGGGAGGTGTCCCTGCCCACGGCAGGGGTGGGATGAGATGATCTTGAAGGTCCTTTCCAACCCAAATCACTCTAAGATCCCACAATTCTGTGAAACACAAACTGTTTCTCCATTTTCTTTTCTTTCCCAACAGAAAATGGTCTCCTCTCAGGAATTTTAAGGGAATTCACCACTCCTAAATTTTTTTCTTTTTTCCAGCAGTAAATGGCCTCCAGTTGTGAATTTTAAGGGAATTCACCACTCCTAAATATCCATAGGGTTGATTCCAATATCCACTCTTTTGTAGGTTTAATATTCCTGTAACCCCGGGTGCAAATCCAGAGCTACAGCTCTGAGTCAAACAGGTACAAATGAATTAATTTGCATTTTTTGGTAGTCTAAGGTTACTTTCTGCTCAGGTTTGAATCCAAATCACCACGGTGCAAACCTTTTGCATTTTGCTGAGGCTGAGGGGAAAAAATCTTCCTTAGAAATGATAAAAGTGAGATTTTTTTACATAACCTGTTACCTGTTTAAGCTCTCCTCTGTTTTCCTGCAGTAATTACCTTTCTCGAGCTGTTCCTTCAGCAAAAGGTTCGTAGATCCCATCTGGAATGGGAGGCACAGAAATTCCTCAGGCTTTCCAGGGAAAGTAACCCATTCCAAAGCTAATGATACGTGCTGAGTTTCTCCAATCCTTTGAGTCAGTTTGAACATGAGCAAAAGGTACTCTGAGGCTTTTAAACACTCCTGAATTCCACATGGAAACTGTTTTCCTTGACAGAACTTCCTGTCCCTCGTTAAGGATTCATTTCACTGATTTAGCAGCAGAGTTCAAAGAGTTAAAGGTGATTTTTAAATGTGGATATTAAAAAATGTTCGTGTTTTTTAACGATCCAAGAGCGTTTTGCTCCAGCTGTTCCTAGGAAAAGTGATTTAACCCAGAAATTACGGTTGGACTTGATGATCGTGGAGTTTCTTTTCCAACCTAAAGGATTCCATGATGCTGTAAGGTTGCTAAAACGCTGCAAAAATTCCAGAGGAGTGGCACAAAAGGTTTCTATCACAAAAGAAGGTTCCTCTTGTTCTTCGTAACGTTTACGGTGACGTTTTACGGGTGCCCTCATAAGCCAGAGAAACATTCTTGTGAAAATTAGCAGCCTACAGGGGAAAAAAACCTCTTGAACCAGGAAAAAAATTCCTTAATTTTGCTCCATTTATTGCCTGAGGGAAAGGTGAGCTGTTAACCACCGTTTAGATTACCTGCAGGCTTTTACAGGCCCCTTTCCCGGCAAATTAAAGACAAGCAAATTTTCTAGGGGAGGGGGGAAAAACCCCTTTTTTTGCCCTTGAATTGCTGAGCCTCCTGCACAGAGCAGGGCCACAAAAGGCACATGAGCGAACCCGTGGGAACAACAGCCCCAACAGGAGCTTCCTCTCCCAGTTTAATTTTCCGTGGTGTTGGGAATGAGGCTCCCGGCTGCTGGAATTGCAGTGGCACGATAATGAGGGAGTTAATCTCCTCAAGGAGCTCTTCCTGGTTTTCCACCGGTGCCATCAGCCTGGAAATCTGCATTTAAATGGGAGCAGGAATGTTCCGGGTGCAGGTGGGGGCAGAGCAGAACACCTGCAGTGAAGGTGTCCATGCGCAGAATCCGTGCGTGAGCATCTTTTTTTGTGGAAAACTTGGAATAGGGACCACGAGAAGTGCTGGGAGGGAACGTGTGGGTGGTGGCTTTGTAGATCCTGGGAATTTTTTGGGACAGGAATAAGGTTTGTTACTCTGTAGGAGGGAATGGTCTGTGCTGGGAGGTGCATCCTGAAAATCTGGGCTATGGAAAGTGTCCGTGCCCTTGGCAGGGGATGGAATGGGATGAGCTTCAAGGTCCCTTCCAACCCAAACCATTCCATAATTCCCTGTTTTTTTACTTCCTACCACCCTGTTGTAAGCTGGAGAGATTTCCTGAACCAGAAGGACACTCCAGGGATATTTGGGAGATCCCTGCTGGTTTTTCACCCAGGCCAGCTCTGGTTGGAGACTTCTCCAGCTGCATTTTCCATGAATGTTTTTTGGAAAGGAGCTGGATTTGCAAACCTCGAATTTGGAAGCTTTCTGCTATGGAAATAGGGAAAAGCCCACTGGGAAGAGAAGGGCTTTTCCTTTTTTTGCCTGTAGTGTTTAAATAAGGAAAGGACCAGGGCTCCTGGAGGAAAAAAAGGGACATTTAATGTCCATTCCTCAGGGTTTCCAGGTGAGAATCCCAGGATCCCAGAATGGTTTGGGTTGGGAGGGGGCTTAAAGCTCATCCAGTTCCAACCCCCTGCCGTGGGCAGGGACACCTTCCACTATCCCAGGGTGCTCCAAACCCCGTCCAGCCTGGCCTTGGACATTTCCAGGCATTCTCACTGCTCTGAGAATGCTCCTCCTTTGTCAGCAGGGACAAATAACTGGGCACCAATTTAGTTTGGCCTTTTAAAAACAAACCAAGTCCCCTGAATTTGTTTATGGTGGCATTTCCTTTCTTTCTCTCTTCCTCCTTCCCCCTCTCCCTCATTTCCCACTTTTTGGCAGCTCTGGCAAAATCCGGATTCCAGGATCCCAGGATTTTGCCTATTGGGGGGCACAGTACAGACAGCAAAAGGCCTTAAAGTGGTTTCTTCGATGAAATGTTTCCTCTGTTTCCCACCCCTAAATTTAATAAATATAAACGCAGGGCATGATTAAGTTTTGGGGATTTGGCTGCTTTTCCATCCTGCTGTACCTGCTCTGGAGCTGGGATGTTTTAGTGGGTGATTCATGGCTCCATTAGTGCCTTTATTCCTCTCAGAGCACCTGGAGGGACAATGTTTCAACATTACCCTAAAGAGCTGAGCTGCTTTTTTTGCCTAGCTCCAAATCTTCCATTTAATTCCGCTTTAATTTAAATGTTTCCTCTTAACTTTCTGCATTATTTTTCGGCTTCAAAGAAGTTACTTTGTTTTTTACCCTCTAAACTTCACCGAGGGAATGGGAAACTGGGTCAAACTCCAGTTTTATTTTGTTCTGCTGCAACGGGTTTTTTTGGTCCTGATACGAAATTATTTCGTTTATAGGAGTTGCCGGTGGCAAATTCAGCTTGATGGTTCGGCTGGAAAAGGTGGCACATTCCTGTTGTGCAAAATGTCCTGCTCCCACTTTTCCTGAGCAGCTCCCCGGAGGTGGAAACAGCCTGAGGGGATGGTGAAAATAATTAAGGCAAGTTTTGTGCTGGACTGTGGCATTTAATTGTTTTAGTTGGGAGGGATCTGTTCCTTTAACAACATTTGGGGTAAATATCCCAAAAAAACCTCAAACTCTATTCTTTTCCTGAGTCCTACAACGAGATTTTGTGGTTTGCTGCAGCAGTGCTGTGTGTTACTCCTGCGATTTCTGCTGCACAGGACGAAATCTGGGGTGCTCTAGCGGTGATTTTTGGCTCTCCAGTGCTCGCCAGCACCACCACGAGCTCTCCCAGGTGCATCAATTTAAACATCCATTCATAAACCGGGCTCATCCTCAGCATCTGAAGCTGGAGTGAAACGTTTTTCCAGTCCTTAGCAGGCAGCTTTAAACCTCAAATACGCAGGAGCCAGGATTCTGGGAATCCTGCAGTGGGAAACCTGAGCCGTGTCCGTGGTTCCGAGCCGGAGGTGGTGGGTCCCGGGAGGTAAAACTCCTGCTCGGGCATCCCTCAGTTAGCATTAGGGCACCCTGGAAAACCCCGAGCCGTGGGTGCCTTATGGATTTATGGAAATGGCACCTCCAGCCTGAGCCTGGGCTCTGGAGGAGAGGGAAAGTGGTTTCTGAGCAGGGGTGGTGGTGGTGGATCTTCCCCTGGGAAGCACAGCCTCCCCTGCTGAACCCACTCACAATCGGGGCTGGCGGAGTTTGGAACTCCCCTTTAGGAAATTGCTGTAAAATCGCTTTCTGGAACCCTGGGCGAGCACTTTTAAAGATGGTTTGGTGCTTCTTTTTTTGTTTTTTTTTTCTTGATTATGCTTCAGCCTGAAGATATTTAAATGTGGCTCGTTAGGCTGAGTTTTCCAGGCTGAGCCTGCCTTCCCTGAGGTCCCGCTTGGAGGAGTCAAATCGACAGCGTGGGCCTGGAGCCTGCTTTTCACTTCAGAACGCTTAAATGTTTGTAGTTTAAAAAAAAAAAAATCACAGAGTATATATTGAAACAAACTGACAGAGAGGGGGTTTAGATGGGATTTTGGGAAGGAATTGTTCCCTGGGAGGGTGGGCAGGCCCTGGCACAGGGTGCCCAGAGCAGCTGTGGCTGCCCCTGGATCCCTGGCAGTGCCCAAGGCCAGGCTGGATGGGGCTTGGAGCAGCCTGGGACAGGGGAAGGTGTCCCTGCCCATGGCAGGGGTGGAACTGGATGGAATTCAATGTCCCTTCCCACCCAACCCATCCCATAGCTTCATAATGTTCCAGTGCCATATAAACACTTCCTCGTTCACTAAAATCCCCTTGTTCCCAGCCTGGGATGGTCACTTCATCTTTCATTCCTCGCTGATGTTTTATTTTACTCCCCAGGTGAACACTGGGAACCATCAGGGAACATTCCCAGGCCCCATCCACCCTCTCTGATGGGAGGAACCTGTTTCCAATCCAAGGTCCAAACACCTCAGTTCCCTTTCCTCCCCTTCTCTCCATCCTCCCTGCCTTCAGAAGGAAGAGAAATCCCTGCTGGTTCTTTCCCCAGTGGCCCTGTTTTTCAGCAGAGCCATTAATAACACAATTACTGGGGATAGAACTGGGATTTATTATCTGCGGGTAGGACTTCAGCACCACTTTTTAAATTTATACTTGTGCCTTGAAAAACCTTCATCGTTTTCTAATTAACACCCAGGATACGAAACAAATTTGATCTTTCCAAGCTGATATTTCACCAAAGAGCAGGGGAAAAGTTCCCTACCGAACAGCAGCCAATTATTTCGACTCAAAATTTTTTTGATTTTGAGATTTCGAAAACCCTCCTGCATGTTTATGTGCTCAAGCCATTTCTGTGTTTTCACCATGGGTTCGGGATGTTCCGGGAGGGAAGGGAGGAGCGCGGATGCAGCAGAACATCCTTCGAAGCCCTCGGGCCCAGGACACCTCCGGGGGGGGAGATTTTGCAGAGCAAAAAAAATTCCTGTGGGGATCCTCGTCCGTGGAATATTTGGTGTTTTCCAGGAGTTTGCCTTCCAGGATTGCTCCGGGCCGGGGGATGAGGCTGGAGCTGTGAGGAGCACGCACGGAAAACAGGTGGAAAATCGCGGTGCCAGGGGTTTGTTCCTTGCTGGATTGAGATAAAGAGGAACAGCAGCGCTGACCAGACAGCCCTCAGGACATTTTTGGGTGGTTTTTTTTCCATTTCTTCAAATCTCTTTGCTTTACCATCATCATTATTATTTTTTTCTTTTCCATGAGGGACTAAGTGCATTTTACAGTATTTTAAATTAAGAAGTACAAAAATCGTTGTAGGAGAGACAAGAAAGAGGTAAAATGAGTTGATAAAACTTTAAAAAAAGTGAATGTATATAGTGATTTTGCTGATATTATTGCTGCATTACTGGATGCCGTGAGTGGAGTAGTTAGTACAAGCTGCAAGTAAATTGGTGTAAAATAATAATGTTAAAAGATGGTTTTAATTGCTTTCATCTTCTATTGAGGTGATTTTTCCAGGATATTCTCTGATTTCCCCCTGATAGAACCCGAATAATTTGTTTTAGCTACCTCGTAAACATGAGTTAACAGAAACTGCCATTCAAAAGGAAATTCCTCCTGCTGAAAATCGGCTCCAAACCTCACTCCTGATTGTCTTGAACACAACTTCCTCCTTTGTTAATGTGCCAGGAACTCCTCAGCCTCTGGGCCGGTGGCAGTGATGGGAGGGAGATAGAAAGCCCTGATTTTACTCTTCCTTTATCTTTCCTGGTTTTGCCTGTGACACCTCCCAAACTATAAGAATAGTTTCCCTTAACCTGAATATTGAACTCTTGAACTGCTTCTTCTTCCCTTTGAACCCTGAGGAGTGTTTTTGCCTCCATGGCAATTTTGGGTTTTTTTAGGGAATACCCACCAGCTGCTAATTTCACTTAATTTCGTGGGAACACAACGTTTACCTTCATGAGAAAATTCCATTTCTCCCTTCCTCATCAGAAGTTCAGGAAAGCTCCCGTTGAACCTTACAGATTTATTTTACTTAAAACGAACGGTGTGATTTAAAAAAAAAATTCAAATAATGAATCCCTATTTTGTGGGACCCTCCTTTCTCCTGCTCTCTCGTAAAATATTGGCTTGAAAAGATTAAATTTGTTTAATATCCCACAGGTTAATTAGAAAATGATGAAGATTTTCCAGGCACAAGCATAAATTTTAAAAGTAGTGCTGCAGTCCTACCCACAGATAATAAATCCCAGTTCTATCAGCAGTAATTGTGTTATTAAAATTGATACTTTCCATCAGCAATAAAGAAATAAATTTGGCACTGGGGCTGAAATAAAGAACAACACTTTCCTCTTCTTTTTAAATTTCATAGGCGTTTAATGAAATATTTGCATGTTGAGCTTTAGGTGCAATAATCCCATAAATCGGGTGTGGGGGCTAGGAGAATAGAGGACAGATTTGAAGGCTGAATAGGAATTTGTTCCCTGCCTGGCAAATGGGATATGGGATCACCTGAGGTTTCCAGGGGTGTCTGTGCCCCACTGAGGGTGATGACTGGCAAATACCAACTACAGCAGGATTTCCATGAGAAAATGGAACTTTTTTGGAGTTTTTGATGGAAATATTTGAAGAACGAGCCCAGAGGAGGCACCAGGATGAGCAGAGGGATGGAGCAGCTCTGCTGGGAGGAAAGGCTGGGAGAGCTGGGATTGTCCAGCCTGGAGAGGAGAAGCTCTGGGGTGACCTCAGTGTGGCCTGGAGGANAAGAAGAATTCCCACTGGCCAGGCTCCAGCTCCACCAGTGCTGAGCCACGTTCGGTTGTGTTTTGGTTTGGGGGTTGTTTAAATGAACAAAACTCGAACGCAAATGAAGCAGAGCTGCGAGTGCTGCGAGTTAAATGGCCCCTCGTAAATGCAGGGAGCATTCACGGAGCTCCCAAATTCCCTACTCCTTTGTTTCCAGGCTTTTACAAACACCAATTGTCACGCTGGTAATTACAGCACTGCGGATTTTCCAAATGCCCTTTTTTTTTTTTGTCCTTTAGCACCCGAGCACGGCCCTCATCCCTTCCACTTTTGGGTGTTAGAACATAAGAAAATTGGCTGGAAGATTGCTGTGTTTTGAGGCACTTTCCAAAGTGCCTCTGGTTTTAAAAAAACCCCTCGTTTTGTGGAAATGACAGCTTGATGTTCTATGTATATCCCTGCTCCCATCCCCACCGTGGCAGCCTCGATGCGTTTATTTACCCACACACTTCCAAGGGTTTTTCTTTCTGGAGCCTGCAAGGTCAGGCATGCTGGTGGAGGCCAAGCTGGGATGCAGCACCCTTGAAAAATTTCCTTTTTCCTTGGATTTTTAGGAGAGTAAAGTTGGGGTTTTTTTTCATGGAATCACGGAATAATTTAGGTTGGAAAGGATCTCTGGGATCACTGAGTTGAAGCAGCACTGCCAGCCGTGCTCTGAAGTGCCACATCCACAGGGCTTTTAAATCCCTGCAGGGATGGGGACCCCAGCCCTGCCCTGGGAAGCTGTTCTGGGGTTGGACAACTCTTTCTGTGGAGAAATTTTCCGTAATATCCAACCTAAACCTCCCCTGGCACAACCTGAGGTCGTTCCCTTTTGTCCTATCGCTGGTTCCTGGGGAAGAACTGACCCCAACCTCCCTTAGGTGATCGTAGAGAGAAATAAAGTCCCTTCTGAGCCTCCTTTTCTCTTGGGATGCAGAGTCTGAGGTTCCTTCAGGCTTTTCCGGGTTCCTTCAGGCTTTTCCAGGGTGGGGTGCAAAGGCAGAAGTCTCTGAGGCTGAGTTATTCGGCATAAATCATGCTCATGGTCCATGGCTGCAGAGCTGCTGGCTCTGCAGCTGCAGCAATTCCTACCAACGAGGTGAAAAATCAAAAAGGAAAAGTGGGATAGCTTGGATTAACCAAAAGTTTGACATTTCCCTTAAAAAATGGGAATCAGGAAGCAGATGAAGAGCAGTGGGTTTGGCCGTGCCCATCCCTCAGAGGGATGCGCTTGATCCCGCCTGGTGTGGAATCTGGGAAAATAAAGGGATCTCATTTGCTGCTTCTGGACTCGAAGGTGGTTCCGAAAAGCCGTGATTAAATTCTAATAAAGCTACTGAGAAATATTGGGTGCGACTGAAAAAAAAACCTCATCAAACTTCATTATTGTACCGGGAAAAGTGACATTGATAAGGAATTATCGGCCTCATGGATCGGTCACGCCTTTCCTCCATCAGGGACATTCCCAGGGGGGTTGGCCCAGCCCTGAAGACTTCAAATGGAACTTGAAGGATTTCGTATTTTGCAAGATTCCTTATTTAGTTCGCCTTGAGATGGTATTGCTTGTCATTTAAGAGGATGGAACGTTGTTTTATTAACCCTTCAAACTGTGCATTGTGAGACAAACCCTGCCCGGATCTCAGCAGAACGGCTCAGACTGGCTGTGTCGGGGTAATTAAAATCTGTGCTAAATGAACCTTGTTAGCAGCTCTCCGAGACTCTTCTCATATTTCTCCTTCCTATTAAGAAGAGGTTTAAATTTCCAGCAGACCCCATCTGATTATCAGGGGTGGAATACATAAAAAACCTGGTTTGTTCTCCGTAAGTTCTTTTTCCCCACTCTTTTTTCTGGTTATTTAACCACCAGTTCTTCCTCTCCACTTTTTTCCTGGTTATTCAACCACCCTAAAAACGAGATTTGAGCGCGACAGAAATACAATTGTGCATAAAGCAATGGTTTTTTTGTTCGTGTAGGACTCATATCCTGTTGGATTCATTCCTCCTTTGTTAGATCTTGCGTTTCTAAAACATTGCAGGCTCGCAGGTAACTTTTTAAATTTGCTTAAAAGAAGGAGGATTTTATGCATTGGCATTTTGGAAACAAAAACTCAATTCCTAGCACGGGTGAAAAGCCAATTTTCTCCAGAATTTCTTGCACATGCACATATCCAAAATAGCTGCGTGAGGATGGAGCAAAGTTGAAATGCTTTTTTTTCCCCCCCTCTGCTTGTTCACAGTTATATTTTTGAGCTCTCTGCTCTCTCTGTCTCCTGGAAAATTTGTGGGAGATGGAGGAGGGTAAAAAGTGATGAATCCCAGGCCCTGACTAAAGGCCAGGAGGGCACTGAGTTAAATCCAGGCAGCGAGTTCTTCCCAAAATATTCCCTTATTTTCCAAACAGGTTGGTTATGGGGTGAGCTCAAGTACTCAAGATTCAGCAAGAAATAGGGATGCTTGAACATTCCCAGATATTTCACTCAGCCAGGAATTTGGAGTTTTTATTGCATTTCCACAGCTTCGTTCCCTGGAAGGTGTGGGCCAAGTGCATCCCAAGGAGCCGAACCTGCACCCCAGAGCCCGCAGGAATTGTTTATCCTCTGCGAATTTGGTCAGAATTCTGCAGCCATTCCCGTGGTGGTTTTGCCTTGGAGAGTCTGCAATTACCCTGCTAATTAATATCCCCCCATTCAGGCACTAATGGCATGAAGCAGCAGAGGAAGTGCAGCCATGGATGGTAAACAAGGAAGAAGGAAAACCAGGGATCTGTTCACTGCCCAGCATCCCCGTTCCTCCATTCCTGGGTGGTTCCCTGCTTACAGGGCCTGCAGAAAGGAAGGAATAATTTGATTTATTAATATAATGAAGATCAATGCAATCTGTGAACGCAGGGCTGAGGGAACAACATAATCACCCTTCGTTTGTTGATGCAAGGAGGAGACTGATTGCAATTAGTGCCCCAAACTGGGGAGGAGCTGGAGAGAAGTCGGGAGCTTTGCCTGGGGCTGGAATTTGTTGGGTGGGGCTCTTTCGTGGGATTCTTTTCCTCCTTTAGTGAGTAATGGCAACGGGTCAATGGGCGTGTTGATCTTCATCAGGAAAACCGAGGTGAAATTGTGGAGTGGGAACCTTTGGATCCCTCCAAACACACAAATCGGGGTTTTTTTTTTATCCTGGATCCCTTCAGGAAAAGCTTCTGGGCTTTTGAAGGGGGAAAAAAAAAGCAGCAGTGGCCTGGACTCGAGCTGAAGGTGCCAAAAAGCAACACTTTGCCCGCAGAAACCTCATTAATTTCCTCTTTTCTCTGGCCAGAGTGTGCTGTCCCTGCTGATTATCCAGGGAACGGCCGAGCCAGGCAGGTGGGAGCCTGGACCTGCCACGCTCCAGCCTCCTGCCTTCTTTCATTGCGGAGCGCTGAGCCCCTGGAGGGGAGAACTTGGAGCAGAAAGCCAGGGAAGGGATTTCCATCCTTTCCTCTCGGTCTTTTATTTGCCTTTGGGTGTTTCCGTGGATAAAAACGAGCTCCCGCATCTCTTCCCCAGCAACAGCTGGGATTTTGGGGATTCCCCATTAGGTTTGGCAATCCACACTTGCCTGATCCCGTGCCCGTTTTTGCCAGGGTGTTTTCCTAATTAAAAGTACTGTCCAGAGGATGGCAGGTCCCTGCCTGAGCACTTTAGGGTATCCGAAGAAGTTCTGGGATTCATTCTGTTTGTTCATTCTGGGGAGGCTGCCTCAGCCTCTGTGCTGTTTGTCGTGGAGACTGCATGGAGGTGTTTTATTTCCTTTCGTGGTTTATTTCCTTTCCTCGTTTTCCCTGCAGGAACCAGAGAATTCCAGGTGAAAGCAGCTGAAGTGAAAGAGCAGCTCTGGCTCATTTGCTGAACTGATCGGGACAGGGTAGGAGATCTTCCCAAGTGTGGTTCTTCAGCAGCTCTTTTCCCAGGATTCCTTAAGAAATATAAAGATTTAGCAAGGCCCTGGCAATGAAAAACAGGACTGAAGCTCATCCAGGCTTTTGTATCCCAGCATTCCCCGGACTGTGAGTATTGTTCATATTTCTGAATGTTTCTGTCTCTCTGATCTTTCTCCCCGGGAAAAGGGAGTGCCCCGGGGCTTTTCAGAACCAATTCCGTGCTGTGTTTTCAGCTGTTAAAGTTTGATTTTGCTCCGTGGCGTGGCAGGTGTGGGGATGAACACGGAGCACTGACCTCACTGCTGCCCACCCCCTGCAAATCTCTCTGCATTTACCAGCAGCCACAAAATTGATGCTGTTCGTTTCTGTCACCCTGCCTTCGTCCAAACGCTGTTAATTACCCTGATTATCTTGTCTCGTGCTGCTTAACTGTGACTGAAAGGCCCCTCTCTCCTCTCTCAGGCTTTCCTGACTCATCCTCAGTGGGATGCAGGGAAGTTTCAGGTTGTTTTGGGGCAATCTGAGCGATTTTTTTGGTCAGAGTTTCATGTTGGAGCAGTTTAGAATTCCTTGGAGAGAGATGCTTCACGAGAGCCTGGAGGGACAGGACGAGGGGGAATGGCTTCAGACGGACAGAGAGGGAGCTTAGGTGGGATACTGGGGGAAAATTCTTTATTGTGAGGGTGGGGAGGCCCTGGGATGGATTTTCCAGAGCAGCTGTGGCTGCCCCTGGATCCCTGGCAGTGCCCAAGGCCAGGCTGGACGGGGCTTGGAGCAGCCTGGGACAGTGGGAGGTGTCCCTGCCCGTGGCAGGGGTGGAATGGGATGATTTTTAAGGTCCCTTCCAACCCAAACCATCCCATGATTCCATGACCTTGCTACTCCTCTTACGAGAACGTTTTGTCCCTATTTCCTTAAAGATGCTCACAATTTGTGTTTTAATTACCTTTTATCCCCCTGCCCCCCTCCGTTCTTTCCCCAGTGGTGCCCAAATCCAAGAATAATTTATAAGAAACTTTCTTCTGCTGGCAGAACATTCCTACAGCACACAGAGCAGTAATTTTCCTTAATCCCATATTGGAAGGGCTTCCTGCCTTTGGGATTTCTCCTGCGGGACAACGCTCTTCCTCTTGAAAAAGCTGATTTTGTTGAATTTTTTTTCCGTAGCCTGATCAAAACAACTTTTCAGTGTTTTCTTGCTGCATTAACAGGATGAAATTGCTACTAAAAGTATCAGCCAATTAGCAACTCTTTAATCTCCTGCATTGTTTGTCACCACGGTGTGACAAAGTGACAGCCTGCCACGCTAATTAGCTGCCTTCTGCGAGGGGAAAATTGCTCTTGTTTGACAAATAATTTAAGTTAGAGAAGGACAAGGAAGTCTGAAAACAAAGTTATTCATGCAAAGACACATCAGAAAGCACCCAGGGGCTCAGGTAATTGGTGAGGGGAGGGAGGACCTCTCACCTTTTTGTAATAAATCAGAAAATCATTGAGTGGAAAGGATGAGGTGATTTTTAACAGCTTGAAATGAGTGCAGGGTTCAAGGTGTTGTTTCAGGAACCTCACTCGAAGCTGGGAAAAGTGGGGTTTCTAGAGGTTGTTGGTGTTTATTCAGCTTGAAAAGCGTCTAAGCTGCACCTGACCTCCCTTGGGAGCCATTTAGAGGTGACTCTTCACCTCAGAACTCAGTGTTCCCATGGAGAACCCCAGGCCTGGAAAGAAGAAAGACTCAGGAGCATCAAAAAGACTGAGGGGAGCTCGAGAGCTTCCCTCCAAAAATGTTTTTTTAAAGCTTCAGATGAGCCTAAGTCAGTTTGTGTCCAGTCTGCCATGAGAAAGCTGCTCTGGATCCGGTCACAGCCTGAGAGCGAGGAGTCCTTGGAGCCTTAGTTTTGGTGAAATGAGAAGTTCGAGGAGTTGAGCAAAAATTTTCAGCAGGAATCAGAAAGCGAATCATGATTTTTGTTGTTTGCACGGAAATCGAATTGCTTTTGTCATCTTTTTTTTGAGATAAAGTGCAGCCAACTCAATGAAGTTTGGTGTTTCCAGCTTTTTTCAAACCTGAACTCCCCGGAGAGAAAATTTAGGAATGAATGGAGAAGAAAATAATCCCCAAACATCTGCAAAGCTGACTCAGGGATTTTCAGCCTTGAGGTGCTGAAATTTGGACTGAAAAAAAGTGGCCTTAACAGGCAAATAAAAGAATTCTGATTTTGGGTAGCCGGGTGAAGAGGAGGAGTTGGCTTTGATGGCTCGAGCTCCTGCGGGAGTGCAGGTTGAACTGCTGCGTTCTCAGCCGAGCCCTCCAGTCTGGAAGGACTTGGGAGAGCAGGAAGGCATTCCCAGAAGAGCCACGAAAACGATTAAAGGACTAAAGAGATTGATGACTTGATGGGTGAAGAGTTATTAAGGGAGCTAAATATGTATTGCTCGCCCATGTAAATGATGGATACCAAACATTCCAGGAGCTTTCCTGAGTCAGTGATGGATTGGGTGGAACGAAGGAAGAGGATGAAAAGAATTATTATCTGCTGGGGTGGCAGGAACGGTGATTTTGGATCAGAGCAGCAGGATGGGACCAGCACCTCCTCTGTGGCAGCTGATGCTCACAAAAAAAACCAAGGCAGAGAGATCTCAGTTGGATAATCACGGGTTTCTCTGTCTGAGGAGAGGAGTTTGGTTGTTTGTCTGTGGATGGGAAGGAGGAAAGTAATTAGGACAAAAGTAACTCTTATAAAAGGCTTGATAATCTGTAGGGCCACAGAACCCTTGGTTAATTCAGCAGGAGCGCAGACCTAACTGGGAATTTTAGGACTGTGGTGTGCAGCTCTGACAGATTCGGGATAGCAGCTGCTGGGAATTTTCTGTAAAATATTCCAGTAGGCACAGGATTCCCAGTGAAACCACAGCCTGTTTGGGATTTGCACCAGAGGGGATTTGGGGGGCCCGGACTTTCAGTTTCTCTGCAGGCTGTCAGTGATTTGTGACCTTTGGCTCCTCAGAAGTCAACATCACAACTGCCAGGGACACCGCTGAGGGCTCACTGAGGGTTTTCAGGGTGTTTCCCTGAAAAACAACGGGAATTTGCCCAAGTGGAGAGCGAGGAGAAATCCAAGAAGCAGCTCAAGGATTTTTCCCTGCCAGCCTTGAGAATTTCACCGAAGGCGTTGCGCACAAGCGTCCTTGGGCTCAGAGCCACAAATCCCTGAATACCGAGGACTTTTTAACTATTTAATGAGTTCTGCTGCGGTTCTCACCCTCTTTTCTGATGAGCCCCGTAGGGTCAAGGCCTCCTGGTCCTGCTGGAGGTGCTGGAATCTGCCTCATCCGGCGGCAAACCCAAATCCCGTTAATTGCGTTAATTACCGGGAGAATCCAACAACCCGGAGCCGCCCTAAACCCAAATTGTTTCCTTTTCCTATTTTCCTCTCCCCGCGGGCAATCTGCGGATGCGTAACGTGAAACATGAGCAGGAGCTGCTCCTCGGAGTGATTCAGGATTCTTTTCCAGCTCGTGCTCCCTATTTCCAGTCAATCACGGACCGTAATAGGCTGTTTGTCACCACGGATATCTGTACCCATAAAAGATAAGTAGGTGCCGAATATCTGCTTTTGCCGACGTTTCTGAGCACTGCCACGGGTGTATTATTTTCTTTTATCTCCTCTGTGTATCTCTGCGGCAGGGGAGTGTCGCTGGGTGTATCCCAGCGAAACAGGATGGGTTTTAATCAGCCGCTGGGAAAATGAGATATTATTACACCGGGATGGGAACGGCTGCTTGATAAAAACACCTCTTTAAAAGTAAAATTCCGCAGCGTTCTGGGGTTTGGCGCCGTTGTCGAGCGCGGCATAAAAATGACATTAAAAGGAAAAAAAAAAAAAATCATCGAACCTGCGGTATTTTGCTCAGGGTAGAAAAAGCAGGATCCGTTCCAGGAAAAAAAGAGGCTTCTTGGGACACCCAAGGTGAAAACGGGAATGAATTCACTGGAAATGCTGTAAGTTAAAGAGGTGTAAAGTGAGTGTGAAAACCTGTGTGCTGGTGCTTAAGAAAATGATGTTTTACAAAAAAAAAAAAAAAGAAGAAGTCTTTGTAAAAGCTCTGTTTGAAGGAAATAGTTTTGCTTCCATTCTCCTCAGGGGATCTGCTCTGGAGCTGGAAGGCTTCCAGCGCTTTCTAGAAAAAAACCACCCCCAAATGGAAATGATGATGGTTTGTGTCTAGCGTTGGGGGCCCAAAAGAAACGGGTGAATTCAGAAAAGGACCGGTTTTCAAGGTCTCTTTCCCGAATCCATGAAAATCTCTTTCCTTTAGGCTTTTGGAGAGATCAGTGGTGAAATTTTGTTGCTGCCAAAGGGTAAAAAGCAGATTTTCTTCCGCTTTTTTGAGCATCCAGAAAGAGTAAGGAGTGTTCTCCAGGCTTAATTGGTGTTCTGAGCTCACCCCAACACAAAGACAGCGTCCCCCAGCTCCAGAGAAAACAAGTGTTTGTTCCTTCAGCCGGATCAGAGCTGGAGTTCTGCTCCTTATTTCCCCTTTGCGTGAGGAGGAGAGATCCCTGTTGGACAGAGGAACCGGGGACAGGCTCAGGGAGGGGTGTCTGCAGTGGAGTTTGGCTCGGGACACTTCTCCGCCGCTGGAATTCTCCAGGAGAGCTGTCAGCTCCATCCCCCCCCGGGTGCAGTGACAAGGACAAAAGCTCTGGGTTATAATTTGGATTTTGTTTACCTTTGTGAGAGGCTCCAGGTGCTTCTGTTTGCTCCTGATAAGTCTGGGAAGTTTTTAGCTGCATGAGCCCAAAAACCTGGCTTTGGATCCCGGAAGGATGGGCTCTTTTCCCTAAGAATAATGCGCGTTTTGCACGCATGGAAGCTGGAAATGCTGGCTTGGGGGTGGTGATTCCAGCTGTGGAAGAGCCTCTGCAGCCCAGGTTAAACTCGAGGAAAGGAGTTTCTGGTTTGGGCCCAGTTAAAAGTGCAGCATTTGGTCTGCACAACTTGTTAAATGATGAACGTTCTTTCATACCCACATGTTTTTAACAATACCCCAGAGCTGTTTTGCTCTTCTTTCCAACTGTCCAGTACTTCCAGGTGCCTCCTGGCTGTAGGAGGAGACTTTTCCTTTTTAATTAAATCACTGAGATCGTAACTGAGGGCCACGAGCTCAGAAAGGATTTGCTTCCCTGGGAGTCGGGATCGTGGCAAGGCTGACAAAAGCTTTAGCAGGTTTTTAGGGATTCAAGCCTTATTTTTCTCATTCTTGGGAAGCTGAGCGAGTTATTTTTGGGAGGTGGACGCCTTCGGTGCTGTGGTTTTTTGGGTTCTTCCCCCATCCCGTGTGAGCTGAGGGTACAAGGTTGTTACTGCTTGGCTTGGAAAATTCACGGGCAAATCCGTGAGGGGCTTGGGAAGTCAGTGAGGGTTCGTAACCGAGCTCAGCACCAGTAAAACCAGTTTATTGGTAAAGGGCAGGGAATGGATTGTGAGGGGAAGCAACGTGCCCGACACCCCTGTTCGGAGGGCTCACCCCAAGCAGCTCCTTGCCCCGGTGAGCCCGGAGAGCGGCACTTGGAGCGAAACCCGAGCCCAGGCTGTGGCTGCAGCCGGGAAAGTCCTGCCAGGTCTGTGGGAGCCCAAACTCTCCAGCACGGAATACAGGAAACAGCAGCAAGCCCTCGTTTCACCCTTCGCAGAGTTCATCATCCCAGCGCAGCAGGACACACCGGCAGCCCCAAGGAAAAGAATTGTTTCTCCTTGCACAGGAATGCTCGGAGAAAAAAAGGCCCCTGGGACTCCTCCGAGTGACTCCAATCTTCCCAACCATATCTAGGAAGAGTTTTACCATCTGCTTTTAGCACATCACTTATCCAACTCTGAGGTAGAGACGGAAAAGAGAAAACCTGCTGTCCCCCTCCTGGGGAAAGGTGCCTCTGAAAGAGGATTGGTGATGCCAGCGGCCCAATCTGGTCCGGAATTATTGCCTGGATATTGGAAAGTCTCCGTGCAGGAGGCAAAGTGGAACGGCATCAGGAGCAGAAGTTGTTTTTCCCTCGGTTCTGGCTTTCTTTCCCCCTTTATCTAAAACATTTGTCATTTAACAGAGGGTGTAAATGATAGATGTGAAAGTAAAGGAAAGCTGGGTTATAGCTCTTGGGGCTCGGGACAGCAACGTGATAATTTTTATTCTATTTTACATGTTTAAAGGTGCTTTTGGAATAATAACTGGCTTTATTTGTGACTTGTGCAAAAGCAGCACGCTCAGGAGAGGGAGAGCCACCAGCTATTCGTAAACCACACTGAGCTCAGCATATTAAAAAGCGTCCACTCAGATAATTACCCTTAATTATTAATTCTTCCCCGTGATCAGCTCGGGTGGCAATGGTGCAGAAAAAGCCAAGCGCTGGGTATTTGCAATCTGCTGCAGCTTGGCACCTTCTGTGTTTACCAAAGGCTGACAGAAATGACAAAACAGCTGTTTTTCAAAAATTGTTTGCGTTTTCCCAACTTTTCCAGTCCCTTCTTTTAATGCACGCTCAGGTCTGAGATGCCCTGGAGTCGCCAGGCTCTCCACAGCCCCCGTGGGCTGAGGCAGCTGAATTTTACCGCAACAAACTTTACACTTCTTACTAAAATTTCCTTCCTGAATAAATTGCAATCTGCTTTTTAGTTTTTATTTATTGGGAGATTTACCAGCCCAGCAACTCAGGAACTCTGTGCAGCTCTCAGGAAGAAACTGCAGATTAGTTTCAAACAGACGAGTCGTCAGCAGCAGTGGATTTGCATTAAGATTATCATTAAGGGAGTTTAAATGCTTGGGAGCAGACTTTTCCTTAGATATAGGTGGGACTCGGTGTTTTCTCTTTGCCAAAGGTCTGATTTTTTTCAATCCTCTGGGGATTTTTTATCTTCGGAGCTGCTCCTCGCTTGGCTTTGACGCCGGAATCAGCTCAGGGCTGGGTGTTTGGGGTTTTATTCCCGGTCAGTCCCCGCAGGAGCTGGGATGTGCTGTGGGAATTGCAGCCTGTGCCGGGCTCTTTGTTGTCCCAGGGTAGGATCCGGGGGGATTTGGGCTCCCCGGGGTTGTTGTGTCCTGCTGGCACCCCCAGAGCTGGCACAGGAGGAGTTTCCTGAAGGCTTTCCCTGCGAGAGCACGGCACAAAAGTGCTTTTGTCGGGGTGGTTTATGTTGTACAGGGTGCCCAGTGGTATCTGCTCACCTTTTATTGGCTTTTGCCGAACAAATGAGTGGAAAATTTCACTTTTTCCTTTGCTTTTTAGCCTTTCCTCCACTTCCTTTTACCAGATATATTTTTTTTTTTTTCACTTCAACATCCCCAACATTCCAGTGGCTTTTATTCCTGGTAACGATTCACTGGTAAAAAAGGGATTTTAAACAGTTGACAGCATCATTCCTCCCCATTTTGCTAAAGCCTGAGGTTAAGTTCTGGAAAAATGATAAAAATCAGGGAAGGGTTTGGGTTGAAGAGATCTTAAAGCTCATTTTGTTCCCCCCCCTGCCATGAGCGGGGACACCTTCCACTATCCCAGGCTGCTCCAAGCCCCATCCAACCTCTCCCTGAACAATTCCAGGATCCAAACCAGCAGCAAGGCTGGTGCTGGAAGGAAAAACAACCTCCCAAAGGCAATAGACTGGATAACTGTGCTCTGAGGAACAGGGGGATTAATTAACAAGGCAGGA
The DNA here is from genome assembly GCA_013399875.1 of Gymnorhina tibicen. NCBI lineage: Eukaryota > Metazoa > Chordata > Aves > Passeriformes > Artamidae > Gymnorhina > Gymnorhina tibicen. Next base: position 321,588 of record VXAZ01007016.1, read on the forward strand.
TTAATGAGGTAAGTTGATGAGAGCGGGGCTGTTTAGGGGATAATTTATAACAAAATGTGTAAACGAGGCAGGAATCTGCCCTGATTCTGGCTGAGAATGGAGCTGGCTCTCAGTTCCCCTCCAGATACTTCTGGAATTCCCAGTAAAATATAGAATTAGAGATAATTTTGAAGGTATGGGATGACACCTGTGTATGGCTGTGAGATAAATGCAGAGAACTGCTGCAGAAAAAGCCCAAAACGAGCAAAAAACGGGGAAAATCCCTTTGCTTTCCTCGGGTTCGTGTTTGAAACGTAATTTAGGGGCACTGCAGAGGAGATGGCTCTGTGGGGATGATGTGGCTTATTCATAATTGCAGAAGCAAACAATTATTGCAGGAGGCTTTTTATTATTTTTCTTGTCTTTTCCCCCTCAGGAACAATTCCCCATTTTCCAGCAGCAGCCACCTGGCAAAACAAAACCCGTGGAGAACCGGAGGTGAAAAACCCGTGGAGCTTCAGCTTCAAAACTCAAGGGGAAGGCTGAGTTCCCTCATCCCTCCCCTCCCTCGGCTGAGATGGGATCAAACCATCCTGGTTTTTGAGGGATGGGGCAAATTCCACACCCATCCCGAGTACCCCGGCTGCAGGGACTGAACCAAGAGTTGCAGAGGCTCTGGAATTCTGCCAGCACATCCCCAGATTCTCCAGATGTGCCCCTGCAAGGAGTTTGCTGCAGAATCAGCTTTCAGTGAGAGCCAGGTGCTCCCAGGGGTAGAATTCCCGTTAACGGGAATTATTTCCGCGAGCTGGGGAGAAAAGAGTGGATTTTCGACACCGATACAAAATTTCGGAGGGTTACTTTGAAATATCTTTTTTTTTTTTTTTTTTAAATATCCGGTAGAATATTCACCGCAAGTGCACAGCAAACCTGATATTTGAGCCCCAAAAATTTGGGAAAAATCACACCAAAATATCCTGGCGTTCGTATTTGAATAACATTTGGTCAATGGTGGAATTGTACTGGCCAAGGCTTGAGCAGCTCAGGAAGGTGAGCCACAAAAGCTACCTCTTTTCATTATTTTAAGCTATGAAATGAAGGAAAAAAAGGCTTTTTGGGGTAGATTGAAGTTTAATTTTTTAAAATTTTCTGGCCTTTTTAGTGCCTTTCGGTGACTTTGTTGAGTTTTGAGCCTTGTCCTCTGCTTTAGGGGAACGAAAATTGCTGCTGCATGTCGTGGGGCAGGGGAGGGGCCTCCCTGCCCTGATCCCAATTCAAACCAGGCTGAGAGTTTGGGGAATGCAGGGAGGGTAAAATCACTGCTATTATTAAAGGCAAACCATACAGGTGATGGAATATCTGGTTTGGGCACTGGGCAACTCCCAGGTTTAATATTTAGGACCTTGAGGTGCTTGGGAAAATGGGCTGCTGGGAAGTGACGTCCAGTGTCGTTTGGGAAAGAAAAATCAGAATATTCGGGAAAAAACCCCATCAAAATGAAGCACTGCAGAGTTTTTCTACTTCTTTAGCCCAGCAGATCCGTTTCCAATTCTAGCCAAGTATTCCAGGAGCTTCATTCCCTCCCAAACTGCTTTTTTTTCCCCCTGTGGAATGATACTTGAGAAACCCTTTAGCCCAGCTCTGATTCAGGAACATTTTCTCTCCCTCCCAGCCACCTCATTCCCCTGGGAAGTGCAGCACGGGAGGAAGGCTGGAGCCAGCAGGGGCAGGGGATTTCCAAACACACGAATTCCAGGGTTTTCTTCCCCTTTTATGCCTCTTGGCCCCCGCTTGGTTGCTGCCCTTGTGACTTGAATCACGTGGAGAATTTATTCTCCTGCAAAGTTGCTGAAATCACTGGGGTTTTGTGCTGAAATCACTGGGGTTTTTTGCTGAAATCATTAGGGTTTTGTGCTGAAATCATTGGGGTTTTCAGCTGAAATCACTGAAGTTTCCTATGAAAACTCGGGATTTCTGTATTTATAGTTGGATGCCACCCCAGGCCCGTTTGGTTCCGTGGGGTGCTCCCTGATGAAAGAGAATTCCCACCGTTTTTAGTGCTGGGGACGGGGGGCTCAGGGCGGGACGGGTTTTGCTCTGTGCTTTGCTTGTGCCAGGCTGCCTCCTCCTTCCTCTGCCTCTCAAGCTAAAATTTCATAAAAAGGCTCCTTCTGGTTCTACTTTTGGTGGATTTCTCCCTTTTTGCTCCAGCCTTTCCTCAGCTGGAGCCTCTGGCGGGGGTGAGACCCTCTTGGATGCTGTGGGGAGCTGGAGGTGCCGGATAACACAAACATGTCACTTTTATTATTATTATTATTGTCGATATTCTCTTTATTACCACGATGATGGTGTTGTTTGGGGTGAGGGAAGGGAGGAGAGGGAAGTGTGAGGGAGGGTTAGGAGAGGGAAGTGTGGTTCCATCTCTGAAGCTGCCCCTGGGCTTTGCAAAGCCAAAATAAAGGAGCTTTTTGTCTCAGCAGGGCTGGGAAGCTGGCGCTTTGAGCCATCCTGAGGATTCCCTGGAGCAGGAAAGGAGCAGGAGGGGGCTGGGGGTCCCTGCCAGCGGTGCAATATCCATCCAAAATATCCATCCTGGGGCTGTCCCACCTCGAAGTGGGGCCTTGTAAAGAGAGAATTCCAGAGGCACAAACAGCTGGGCTCGATGATCTTTGAGGACTTTTCCTGTTTGCTGTTCCCTTCAGGTGGGAGGTGCTCTTTGATGCCGCATAAAGAAGTTTTCCCATCAGGAAACCATTGGATAAATTCCCTTTAAAATAGAATGAACATAAAGATCCACGCACATTCTGGATGCTGTTGCCTCGCCCGCTGTCTGTCAGGTAATAAAGGTGTGGTAATTAAAGAGCATAACCTAATTTGCATGCCACCATCCCTGGGGAGGCACAAAGGGCTTGCGAGCTGTAAATGGGATTTTAAAGAAAGGTAAATTGATGCTGCGCTGCAGTGGCGGCACCTGGATGGGTCCAGCTATTTTTAATTTCTTAAAATCTCCGAATTCTGAGGGGAAAACAACGGGAATTTTTGGAAAACCAGCCTTTTCCTCCCTTGCACAGTCACTGTCTCCGGGCTAGAAGTGCCCCCAAGCTCCTTGTCCCTTCTGGCGGCGCAGCTCATGGCTCAGGCTTGGAGGACTTTTGTCGCTCTTAGGTGGAACAGGAACTCAAGCCAAGGTTTAGGAGGCTCGGGTGGGGATAAAATAGGAACCAGAAAGAGCCGAGAATTTCCGCTGCGTGGCTGCAGGAGTGAGTGAGGCTGCCCGTGCTGAGCAGCCCGGTAACTCTGGGTGCTGTCGGAGACGCTCACCCCGGCTTCCCGAAGCCGCTCACGCCGACAAACCCCGCTCCTTGCTCGGAGCACGAAGCCTCCAGCGTCGATCCTGGGCACCGGGGGAAGGAGGGAGTGGGAGTTTCGCCAGGGGAAAAACATCCTCTGCTGGAGACATCTCACGTGCCGAGCTGTGGCTTGGAGCAGAGGCTCAGGCCACGCGCGACCCGGTGGAAAAAGTCCCTTAAAACGCTCCTTGGAGCACCGGTGTTGCCAAAGCGACTTCGAGAAGGACTCAGAAGTGGCCCCGGGGGTTTTGACCGCTCTCAGCAAGGGAAGGGTTGAGGTCAGAGCCCACCTGGCTCCTGCATGGATTGAAAAAAGTGGCTGCGCTGGGGCTGTTTCGATGCTGGTTGAAGAGACCTCTCAGATCTTCAAAAATATCTCAGATATTTCACGTGAAACGAGCTCTGACTGAGAGGGCTCCAAAAAACAAAAAATGAAAGAAATGCTGCGGATAATAAATGATTACCAGAAATATAAAGAGGTTTAAAATTATCCAAAGCAATTTTGCTTGAGAGAGATTTTCCCTGAGAATTGATGTTATAAAATAAACGACGTGAAATCCGCGGCAGATAAACTGTGGTAACTCAGGGCACAGCATTTTTTTGGGTTCTTTAAGCACCATAAAAGCATCACCAGTCTAAATAGGATTATAATTTTCCTGGGTATTTCTTGATGTTCGGATAATCTGTTTTTGTGGGCCCAGCTCTTTCCAAAGGGAGAAGAGCACCGAGGAATTCCTGCTTTCCATGGCTTTCCCAGGCTGTTTTGCTGTCTGAATAATTAAACTGGGTGATGTAAACACAGGTTATTCCTGTGTTTCCCGGCAGCTGGAACCCACACTGATCCCAGAGCTTCCCAGAGAGGAACAAGAACCGAAATATCCCTGGTGGGAAGGTGCTCAGGAAAGGAAAACTTCTGCTAGCACAGTTCCGCCCTTCTCTCCCGGAGAAGCAAAACCTCCAAACCCACGGCGAAAATACGGAATTTAAACTTGGTCTCCGTGTTTTGGAGGTGTTTATTTCCCCCCAAAGCCACGTTAAAAGGAGGAGAGTGACAGCACAGCATTCCAGGCAGAACTGCCATGGAGCATCCGGAATGCTAATTGCTGCAAAACTTATTTATATCTGGGTTTAACCGCCAGGCTTGGTCCCTGACTCTGGAAAAGTGGCTGCCACCTCCCAGGGGTTGCTGCTTGGGCACGTCTAAGTCCACCAGTTGGAATTTCAGCCATTTTTCCCTGGATTTAGTAAATCAGAATTTCCCCCAGATGAAGGAATTTGGCCTGGGGACTTGTGGAAATCAGGAATCTCTGTATCCCACCAACAACTGCAGTGGTGGTCAGCTCGATACAAGGAAAATGAGGATCAATCGATCCACGTTTTTTATTTAATAAAATTTGTGAGTATTAATATTTTCCCGACAGTTCTAAAAGAGATTTGGCCCAAAGCAGAACCCAAACTGCTTTTTTCACATCTCTAAACGGCACCAGCTGCGTTTCTCTGCTGCCTGTGAGTGTCCCAAACCCCGGGAGCAGCTCGGCTTGTAAACATGCCCCGGATCTGTGGGAAAGCAGGAATCAGGAATATCACTGGGGCCCAATAAAAACAAATCAAACCAGAGCTGGAATGAGTCTCCACAGGAGACGTGAGGGGAGGTGCAATGTCAGGCAAGATAAGGAAGCAAACGCTGTTTTCCAGCTTCAAAGCCACTGGAACGAATGGTGCAGGGACATTAATTACATGGGAAAAAAAATTTAAAAGGCTCAAAATGCACTTGACAGAATCCCTTTAAACTAATACAGAGTTAGAGCCTGCTAATGGCTTCTGGCTCCGAGAAGTTTCCACGATTTTCTCTTTATTTAAGCCTTAAACTCCCCAAATGAAATGCAATTGGAAAATCAGTTATCTGGCTTTGCTTTGTGCTCTCGCTAACTCAGCATCGTTCCATGAGCTCGTGTTCCAGCCTCCCAAGTTTTCCCCCTCTGTCGCTGCCACGGAGTTGTGTCAGGGCCGAGCTGGGAGAACGATCCCTGCCTTCGAGTGGGGTTTGATTTCAGAATAATCTCACTTTCAGCTGCTGGGGCTGCTTCATCCTCAGCCCTAAATCCTTATCGGGACGAGAATCAAGAGAGATCCTGATAAGCACTTAGAGACACGTGGATAGCCTGGGAGAAACCTGTTCATGTCTGCTGCCAGGTGGAATTCCCAGGGATGGGAGAAGCCCCGGACAACGCGGCTGCCACAAAGAGGAATTTGGGGTGCGAATATCCATTTTCAGTCCTCGTCTTTGCTCTGCAAGGGCTTGAGTTTGATGGGGAATTTTGCCCTCGTTCTGGAGGAGAGAAATTTTAGCTGAGCTCCAGCCAGAAAAGGTCACTCTCGACCCGATCTGCTCCAGAAAAGCCACGTTTAACTGGAATTCTCTCCTCCTGGGAACCCTCCCTCAGCAGGGCACGGGAGATCTCCCTGCCTTTGCAGATGTTTTTGCTGCAGCACCAGGGAAGCGCAGCTGGGGACCCAGAGCTGGCACCAAGCAGGGCAGAGGAGCTGGCAGGGCTCAGGGGGGGTTCCTGGGAAAGGAGGGCAGGTCCCAGGGATGCCAGAAGGAAGGAGGGATGTGCTCCAGGGAATTAAAGCCCTTTCTTCCCTCCAGCTCCCGGGATGAGATGTAACATTCCCAAAAATGCTGTGGGGAAAAGCAGAGCTGCACTGGGGGTGGTTTCTGAGCTGACCTTTGGCTTTGCAGGTGATTTTGGGGATTCTCTCCCCTTTCCCAGGAAAAGCTGCGCAGCCGAGTGCAATGGCCTGGAATTATTGGGAATTTTATCTGAAGTGTCTGCTGGGTGAGGGGCTCTGCATGCTGCTCGTTGGGAATTGTCCTAATTAGTGTCCCACATCCTCTCACGGCTCTTGTGGCTGCCCCATCCCTGGAAGTGGCTGGGTTGGACAGGGCTTGGAGCAATCCGGGATAGTGGAAGGTGTCCCCACGGCAGGGGGTGGCAGCACTGGATGATCCCTAAACTCTGTCCCAACCCAAATTATTCTGGAATTCCACAGTCTTGTCACGTTTGTGTGGAAAACGAGGCCGTGGGGAGCAGCCACCAGCTGCCCCCAGCAGGGAAAAGCCCCAGGAACATCAAAACGCTGCCGTTTTTGTGGGAATTTCATTTGGAAACGGGATCGGGGAAGGAAGGAGCAGCAATAACGAAGTGAAACATTGGTTTTGGCGGGGGAGAGCAGTTAAGGAAAAGTTACAGCTCTTCCTAAGGAGGGAAAAAGCAACTTCTTAGGGCTGAAGTTTGCAATAACGAAACGGGAAAGTCTGGGTCGGAATCCGTAGCCAAGGGCCATCTGCTGCTGCTGCTGGATCAGAACGTCCTCGGAAATCTCCCCAGGAATTCACGGAGAGGCTCGGAGTGGTTTCATACTCAGAGGGGCTGTGAAGCATCTCGGAGTTACTCGGAACGAGCCGCAGCACCTCCAGCCACAAACCCGTTCTGATTTCCAGGGAAAGCAGAAACGCTCTGACTCGGAGGAAGCACGGAAAGAAAAAAAGCTGAAGTCGAATTAAATTTTATATTTTGTGGGAGCGCCGTGGTGGAATGCGTGGGCCTGGGAAGGGCTCAGAAAACACCACGGATAAAAACAGGGCTTTGCACAGCAGCCTCTGGAAAACACGGATTTAAATAAGTGTATCACCACTCCCAAATATCCTCTTTCCACCAGGCTCAGGAGTATTTAAGGCTGTTTCTTGTGTATTCACCCTAACGGGGCTGCTAAGGAGGATGGAGCAGACTAATTAGAGATAAGGCACTTTTCAATTAACTGCTACCTGCTGCTACCCACCGGTGGACATCAATTCCTGGCAGATAATGTGATCCTCGTGCTCCTCGAGAACCTTTGGACATCGTGTGCTTGACCTAAATTTTTTAATGACATTACGAAGCCCTAGTTAAATATAAAAATAATGGTTTTGGAGCGTGGCTCTTTGTTGAAGTTCCTTGGGCTGTGTTTTTCCTGCTCAGCATGGGAATGGTTCTGTGCCCTGCTTTGGCTACAGAAATCCACTTTTAAACCCAGGCGTGGCCTGGCTGAGGTAACCCCTTGGAAGCTGCTTTGGGGGATGGGATGTAGCACAATTTTCCGTGCTTTTGACAAAAAGATAGTGGGGATAACACATCCAGGGGGATAAATGCTGGAAGGGGGTGGAGGACAGGGCTGGTTTGGAGCAGAATCCTGGGCAGGATCCTGTCCTTGGGAAACACCTCCCAGGTGTTCAAACCCACATTTCCCTCACTGCAAACAAAGGGTTCCCGTGGCGTGGGTTGAAGAGCAGGGAAAAATGAAAACCATGGAGAACCGGCCCAAGCTTTTCAATTTCCCCTCATTTTCCTGAAGTTTTAACATTCTTGATAAGAATTTTTTTTTTGCCGTGTGAGGTAAAGCAGGCCCCAGGCAAGCCTGAGCTGCAGGAGCAGCGCTCGCCGACCTTGGCAGAGCACAAAGGTCGAGTTTAACTTTTCATCCTGCCCAGACTGAACAAGCTCTGCAATGTGTGAGGAATCACAAGGATTTTATTTCGCCATCTCTTGTGAGGATTTCTTCTTTTTGTCCGTTTTTTCCCCCCTTGGAGAATATGCTGATTTCCCAGGAAGCAGGTTCCCTTCGCGAGGCCGCTGATTCCTGGCCGCCCTCCGGTGGGAAGCAGCTGATGGCTGGAGTTTAGATGTGAGTTTTACGGGAAAAAAATGCACAAAAAGGAACCGATAATGGGGAAATGTGCTGGTAAATGCTATCCCGAACCTCTGCCTGCACGGCTGAGCTCCAGGCACGGGAATCGCTGCTGGACATGGGCGCTTTTGGGCTGTTCCTGCAGGGACACGGAATGGCTGGAGGTTTGGTAGTCCTGACAGGATTAGGACTGTGCAGGAACGACTGTAATTCAGTTTTCTCTTCTTTCCAAGCAGGAGATAATGTTATCTGCTGCTTTCCCCCTTTATTTACAAGGCAAACAGCACTGTTTATTGCTTTTGATAATAACTGAGCTGATAAACTGATCTGCTCGGTTCAGCACCCTGGGATAAAGCCCTGGAGGGAGGAAAGCTGGATAATACTGAAGGATGAGCTCCTCCAAGCTCAGGAGCAGTGAATCCCACCAGGGATTCAGCCAGGGAGGCTCCCAGCTTTTGTGTTTTACAGCTTGGCTGATACAGAGGGGCTTTGGGCAAGGGATGGAGTGACAGCAACAGGGGGAATGGCTTCAAACTGGCAGAGGACAGGGTTGGAATAGAAAAAGGAAGGAATTCCTCTCTGTGAGGGTGGGGAGGGACTGGGATGGGATTCCCAGAGAAGCCGTGGCTGCCCCTGGATCCCTGGCAGTGCCCAAGGCCAGGCTGGACAGGGCTTGGAGCAGCCTGGGACAGTGGGAGGTGTCCCTGCCCCTGGCAGGGGGGGCACTGGATGGGATTTACGGTCCCTCCCAACCCCACCCCACAATGTTTCTCTGAGCTGGAAGGAGTTACCTTTTTAATCGGCATTTTCAGCACGCAAACAAACACTTAAACGAAGCAGCAGTAGATGCTAAGCCACAGGCCTGTGCTAAAATTATTTATTTTAGCCCCATTTTCACCTCCAGGAGGCCGTTTCACCTCCTGTTCTGCACGTGGAGGGGTGGGATTGGTGTCGGGGCAGATGAACCCAAAGCGCTGCCCCGAGGCAGCAGAGGACGGGTGCTGCAGCACCCAGCAAAGCTGCTCGGGGTGTTCCTGGGTTTTCAGACCTTTTCCTGGTTTTTTTCATTGGGAAGGGGAGCTGCATTGGGAATATTCCCGTGAGCACGCCCTGGGAATGCACGCACGGTCATGTAAATGGAATTGTGGAATCACGGGATGGTTTGGGTGGGGAGGGAGCTTAAATCCCATCCCATTCCCTGCCGTGGGCAGGGACACCTCCCACTGTCCCAGGCTGCTCCAAGCCCCATCCAACCTGGCCTTGGGCACTTCCAGGGATCCAGGGGCAGCCACAGCTGCTCTGGGAATTCCATCCCAGCCCTTCCCCACCCTCCCAGGGAGGAATTCTTTCCCAATATCCCATCTAAACCTCCTCTCTGTCAGTTTGAAGCCATTGCCCCTTGTCCTGTCTTTCCAGTTCCTCTCCATCTTCCTCACAGTTTCCTCCAGATCCTGGAAGGAATGAACCCTCTGGGAATGTGCATTCTTTGCTGATTAATTGCCATTAACCCAGCTCCTCTTGGTGACCCTGCAAAGTGAGCAACAAGTGCTCCTTTAATCCCCAGAGATTCCATTTGCTTTAGAAGGACTCTTAAAAGGATTAAGGATTAATTGTAAGACACTTTTAATGTTTTTTTTCCCCTCAGATCAAAAGGTTTATTACTGTTCTGGGCATGTAAACGGAGAGAAAACATCTTTTCCGCGGAGGTAAAAAATTAAATGGTTTGAAAGCAAACACTCCGGATACTTTTTTTTTTCCTTTGGAAAATGTGTGGTAGCTCTCTGTGCTTGCGTTTGGAATTTGAGCAGACATTATTCCAGTGATTATTACTCAGTGCCCGGCATGCTCAATGAAGCCTGGGAGAAAACAATCCGCAGTTTTATCTTCATTTCTCGTTTTAAATCTCCCCTTGGTTTCAGTCTGATTTCACGGAGGTGGAGGGAGCAGGGAGTGGGAGAGCTCTGCGTTAACCCTGCAGTGCCCGGGGTGGGATGGCCCTGCCCAGGCCTCCCGGAACCCCTGGGGAAGCGGGGATTTAATGGGAGCTTGAGCATTCCAGGCTGTTCTTGCCTTTCTGACGGGACAGCAGGGCCACGCCTGAGGGTTCGGGAAGCCTCTCAGTGATGGAGATACAAAATTAGGGATGTAACATTCAAATACAGACAAAATGAGGGAAAACAGAGTGTAGAGAAGGGGGGAAACAGCAGAGAAGTTCCAGCTGAGCAGAGCACATCCTACGTGGAATATTTTCAGAGATCTGGGTTTCAAATTCAACGTTCATTCCATTATTTCTGGACATTGTCTGTTACAAACCTGTTACTGCTCATCCTGACACGGAATTTTGTAGAACCATGGAGTACCTGTGGTGGTTTTCGATTAGGGGTGAATTCACCAATCAAATTGGGCTTTTTTCAGTCCAGAATGCTCTGAGCTTGATTCCCCCCACGGAAGCTGAGGGTAATTGAGAGGTGATTTTTCAGTGCCCAGGAGCCGGGCACATCCCGACTCCCAGATGTTCCATGTGGTCCCAACTCGGATTCAGTTTCCTATTTCCTTCTGAAATGTAGCTCCGTTATTAAATACTGAAACTTTTATCTTAAAACTTTATAAATATCTCAAGGTGAGCTCTCCAGCTTCTCCAAATTCAAATTTGTCTCAGCTGTGCCTTTCCAGTAAAACTGATTTGAATTCCTTGAGCAGTTTATTGTTAAAACCCCATAATTTTTCTGCAAACCTGCGATTTCCACCTCCTGATTTCTGTTCAAATAAATTAAAATACAGTTTCTGGTCAAATAAAAATTTCCAGCAGCTCTAATCCCCTTGGGAACCATCGTGCTGGGAGAGGGATGAGGACGGTGATGGCACAGCCAGACCTGCGTCCCACTGGGGGGACTGGAAGTGGATTTTACAATAAACCCCAAGAATTTTGGGTAATGTTTGGGGTAAACAGCTCAGATTTATAAACCTACAGCTTTATTTATTATGGGATGGCTTTGCTGGCGTTTCAGTTTGCCGATAACTCAGCGCTGAACGGCACAAACGCCTCTCCAAGCATTTCCACGCGGGTCAGGAGCCGCGGTTTTGAGGGATTTGCGAGGGGGAAAAATTCCTGAAATGCGGTGTGTGAACACAAGATGGCACTTGGATCCCAGGCACCGACAGCCTGGGACATTCCCGGCCCAACAGCAGCACTCTATTTGGATTTATTTTGGGAAAAGCAAGGAGAAGCCATCTGAAGACAAGGGGCCGTCTTGTCTGAGTTGAAGGATTTAATATAAAACTACAGAACTTTGTGAGCTGGGAACTGAAACTGCTTGGAAGGGGAAATGCAGCTCCACAATAGATTTTTAAAGGTAAATTCAAAATCTCTCTACTTTAAAAAAAAAAACAAGGGAAAACTCTGGGAAGTTAACATGGAAAACCCCCAAATTTCCTGCAAAATGTGGGACAAAAAGCCAAATATTCACCTCTGCCCTCTTACAGTGGCAGGATTTGAATAGTAAAGCAATAATTTGATATCAAACAAAAAAATTAACTCCCAATAAAAGAGGGAGAAAGGAGTGGTGGTGCTGTCACATCAGTGCTGAGTTATGGCATGCTCACCCATTACATAAAAATACAGGAAATGACGGGAAATAGAAAAAAATTGGAAATTCCAGTATCAAAAATTGCTGTGCAACTGTTGCTCCTCAGTGATGGGATCGTGCTGGAAACTCGATTGGGCTGTAACTTCCCAGCAGTTACGAAAACACTTCTGCATTTCTACTGGGCCTTGTAAATGGTGGAAGGATTTACTGATGGGTTACCAGAGAGGGGGAAACACGTGGTAAAGATCCTGAAAGTTCTCAGCACAGGAGGAAACAATGATTATCCTCACCCTAATTAATGGCACGGACCTGGAGGAGCCTGCTCTGGCCTCAGGAGTGACTGCTGGGACAAATGAAATCCCTGAGGAGGGGCCAGACTTCATCCCCTCCTTTCCCCTTGGGCAGATCCAGAACATGCGTTCCAATCTTTAGTTTCCCATCAGCTTTAAGCAGGAATTGATCTGCTTGTAGAAATCTGGAATATCCTTAAAAACGGGAGCGATTTTGTGATCCTGGGTGTGCTTCCAGCAGCTTTTTAATCCAGGGAGAGCCCCTGTCCTTCCCCAAAGGCTCAGAGATGTCCTTCCCCGCCTCGAGCAGAATAATCCTGCAATCGAAGGAAAAGAGGAAGGAAAGCCTCCCCAAAATGTTTCTCATGCACGGAGCCACCTTGAACCTGTCAGGAGAAATAATTGCAGAACGCTGCAGCAAGCCCCGGCTGGCTGAGCTCTGTGTCAGCCCTGACTGGGGAGTAAATAATCCCCGGAATTTACCAGCCCAGCCTCCTGGAATTCCTGGATGTTGTTCCAGTGGAAGGCTGCAGCTGTCAGAAGCACCAAAACTTGTCGTTGGTGTGCAGTCACCCTCGCCCCACACGGCTCAGCTGCTCCCAAAGCGCCCGGAGCAGGGGGAAGCTCTGACCTTCCCACTGGAGAAATGGGATTGCCCCAAACGCCTTGGAAATGGGAGCCTCACCGACAAAGGTGGAAGGTTGCTGAAGTATCCAGTTCTTCCCCCAAATTTACAGGCCCATTTTAAACCTCACTTTTGGGCTGCCGTAGGTGTTCAGTCCCAAAGTTTACAATTCTTGCCCCAAATTTACAGGCTGATTTTAAACCTCACTTTTGTGCTGCTGTAGATGTCCAGTCCCCAAGAGATGGACAGATATGGCAACATGGATCCACTCACAGGTAAGCAGAGTTCGAGTTTGCTTCCGAGGGAAGAGATTAAGGGATGCCACAGGAAGTTATCAGTGTGGGGTTTTCCTATCAGGAATGATAAGCCAAGATTGTTTTTCTCGCTGTTTGAAAAATAAATGTTATTCCGGAGGTGAAGAAGTAAAAGTGTTAACGGCTCCAGCTCTCCAGCAGGTTTGATTTTATGCTTCCTTAGTAGAATTTCATCAGATGGATTCCAGACTCCCAGGACAAAATCCTCGGACAGAACAACTCCAAGGGGTTGATGAATTAACGGAGGTTTTGCTGAGTGGAATTTCTGACAGAATTAAAATTTTGGAGTTCACAGATACATTGATAGGGTCTGTTTTCCTCACAAAATCTGTGGGGCAAAACCAGCTGATGGCTGTGGGAACCAGCACGGGTAAATCCACTCCTCACCCTCCTTTGGGGAATATTTATCCGCCAAAGAAAATGTCATTGTGAACCTGCTTTAAAATAAAATATTGCATCAGCCTCTCTGCTCGACATTCCGGCCATCAACTCATCCATTCCTCATTCCAGGATCACTTCAGAGCCAAATAATGGGAATTACCCATTCATTTACTCCACTTGTCCCACGCCCAGCAGCGGGAGCAGTCCATCCTAGAGCAGGAACAATCGGTTCTTCTCATTTGGAAGCAGCAGTGATGCTGGAAAAACGGGAAAAGGGCAGGCAGGGAAAAAAATCCTTGGTCGTGCTGAGCCTCCCCGTGCTGCCATTTTCCAGAAGGATCCAGCTGGAAGCTTTAGGAGCAGCAAAGTGGCTTTTTCCGAGGTGGATCCCGTCCATGCCGGCAGAGCCGGAGCCAGCTCGGCTCAGTAGAGCTGGCAACGGGCAGAGAGTGGAGCAGGGATGGCCCTGCCCTGGGAGAAACAGGGAATTGGGATTTGGGTGATGGAGCTGAGGCCCAGGGATAAGCCCACCTCTCCCAGGTGATGGATAGCAGAGGCCCCACCTTCGAAAATCGGGGAAAAATGTGTGTGGAATGTGCTGAATTCCCTGGAGGTTTGCAGCCTGGAGTGGACGGTGAGAGCCGGGGGGTAAATGGAGCTGCTGGAAGGTGCGGCTGCAAATGGGCTGGGAAGGGCTTTGTGCTCACAGAACAACTCAGGGGTTAAGGAGCTTCATTTGGGACCAGTTTAGTGGGAATGTGGTGTTGGGATGAAGGCTGGGCTTTCCCTGGGTGATTGATCACAGTGATTCTGTGATTCCAGAGCAGGCACCAGCAGGGAGCTCCAGAGGAAAACACCGGGAAGGACTTTCCATTTTTACCTGTGGCCCTGGACAAATCCAATTATTGGGCTTCCAACTTCTGCCCTAAATCCTGGCCTGGAATGGGATGGGACATCTCCCTGTGGGATTATTTTCTGCCTGGTGCTTTCCCAGCATTTATTCCAAGAATTATTCCCTCTGCCAAGCCAAACCAGGGAATTTACCTCTTCCTTCACTCAGATCCACACTTCCCCTGGGATTTTCTCCCTACATTTCCCTCATGAAACTTTGGGGAAGCATAAATCAGACTTAAATGTGACCTGTGATCTCCAGGAAAACTTGAAGCACTCACTTGGCTTTTAAACCCTTGGGAAAAGATGGGAAAAGATTTAATAATCTCATCCAGCTGCTGGGTTTCTGTTCTGGGAGCTTTGGCAGCTCCAGCACAGAGGAGATGATTGAGGGAAGAGTTCAACCTGGATTTCCTGGACAAACACTCTCCAGAAATAAAAAAAAGCCAATTCAGAGGAGATTTTTTTAATCTGAAAATCAGTGAAAAGCATCTTTCTGGAGGTCTCTTGGAGCTTGAGATGATGTTTAAGGCGATGGAGCTTCTGTCCCTGACTAATCTTGACCTCCTGAACTCCAGAGGGTTTTTTCTGTCCCAAACTTCTCCTGGATGTTCCCACCCCGCTCCGTGTCTGTCAGGTGAAGGCTCCCGGTGTTTTTTTGGAGCCCTGAAGGCGTTTTTTTTAGACAATGTTTCTGTCAGCTCTGTAATCCAGCAGAAAGGGGAGAAATGGGAAGAGACAGAGCCGGCCTTACCCGAACCTTTCCCGCTCCGATCCCCTCTCGTTACATAAATCCCCGGGAGAGAGGCCTGGGCAGGTGGAATCTTGGATCTTTTCCCAAAACGTTGGGGGAGGAGGGTGAAAAAGCATCTGGGAGTCAGCCCAGCTGAGCGTTTGGAGTGTTTGGTTTAATAGCTGGGTGCTAGAGTGTTAAAAAGGGGGAAAAGGGGGAAAAAAGGGGGGGAAAAAAGAGGGGGAAGGGGAAAAAAAAGGGGAAAAAAGGAAAAAGAAAATGAAAAAAAAAAAGAAGAAAGGGGGAAAATGGGAGAAAAGGGGGAAAAAGGGGAAAAGGGTAAAAAAAGGGAAAAAGTAGTAAAAAGGGGGGAAGGGGAAAAAGGGAAAAAAGGGGGAAAAGAAAGGGGAAAAAAAGGGAAGAAGGGACAAGGGGAAAAAAGGGAAAAGAAAGGGAATTAAGGTTAAAAAAGGAAAAAAAGGAGAAAAGGGGGGGAAGGGAAGAAAAAAGGGCAAAAAGGGGGAAAATAAGGGGACAAAAAGGGGAAAAAGGGGAAAAAATGTGAAAAAAGAATACTCTGTACTACAAAAACTCCTCTTGTCAGAAAAACAAATCCCCTGTGAAATTATGATTATATATAATTATATTATGCAATATACTCTATATATGTATGGTTATATATATCTTGTGTAATATATCATTATCTTATGCAAGATATTCTATATATTTATATCTATTTATGTTATATAATATGTTATATATATATATGTATAATTTAATTCAGTTGTCAGCACCCCCCCAAAAATTCAAATCCCAGGTCTATTAATTCATTTCCAGAATTGTTACAAATCTCAGTACCCATTTTATAATTCTAGAATGGCAAAATTAAAATGAACAAGAAGTAAGAAATAGGCAAAGAATTGGGAATTTTTTTCCTGGAGGCAGAAAGTTGACCACGAATTCCATTAATTCTGCATAATATCCTGCCTTGATATTCTGTGTAAGACCTAAACATTCACTTACAGTGATAAAATTTATGGAATTGGGGGAAAAATCTTTCTTTTTCCTTTTTCCTTTTTCCTTTTTCCTNCTTCTTTTCCCCCTTTCTCTCTTTCCTCTTTAAAAATCAAAAAAGTCCCATTTTTTTAATGGGCCTTTGAATGGAAACCTGGCCATTTGGCTTGAATGAAAATGGCAATTTGAAAGAGAACGACTCAAAACAATAAAATAAAGACCCACGGAATGACTTTTTATAGAATATGGAATTTTTTACGTCTTAGAATGGCTTAAAAAAAAAAAAGAAAGACAAACCCTGGGGGAATCAGGGAGGTATTTCTTCATGGTTTTTCTTGTTTCCTCCATTCCCAAAGGATAACTGGATCCTGTTCTCATCTGCACCTTCCAAGGAAATCCCATCCCAGTTTGGGAAGCGGGAGCAAACCCTAAATGCACCTCTGCTCGTGTGACACGTGGATAAGGATGTAAACCACCTCTTGGTTTTCCCCTGGGAGAAGTGGGGCAGCAGGGATGCCGTGTTTGGGAAGGATTTCCATCAAGAGAGGGAGCTCTGGCTGCTTGGTTAAACACGATTTGTGTTTGTATGGATCATTCCCAGCTCGGGGATGTTTCCAGATTATGATCTTGTTTCTATCAATTTTCCTTTTTTTGTTTTTTAGATTTCCTTGGGGTTTGTGCAAACTGCAGCTGCTGCCCCCAGGGAAGGGCAAACCCAGGAGCTGTGATCATTTCCCTCTCCAGCTTTTCATCCTCTTCTTTATGTTCGTTGGGATGTGTCATTATTATATGGAATCAGGGAATAGTTTGGGTTGGAAATGGCCTTAAAAAAACACCCAGTTCCATGGGTGGGGACATCTTCCACTATCCCAGGTTGCTCCAAGCCCTTCCAACCTGGCCTCGGACACTTCAGTAATGACATTATATTATTCTATTACCCCAAATAACAAAAATTCCTGCCCAAACTGAGCTCCCAGACCATCTCCCGTGTGTGTTTCCATGGAGCTGCAGGTGATGGTGGTCGGGAAACCCGGGATACAGGCAGGATACCTGCAGGAATTCCCAGGAACAGGGCAGGTTGTGCCCGCTGCTGGCCCTGCTGGGCTCCGGGAGAGGGGAGCGATGGAGAGCCTGGGACTGTGCTGGGTTATTTCCGTCCCTATTCAGAATTCCTTTTGTTTGAGGCAGGCAAAGCTCCTGCTGGAGACAATGGGAATTTCTGGCAGCCGGGAATGCTAAACAGGGCCCTCACTGGCTAAGCTGCAGCTCTCTTTTATTCCAGCCCGGAGCTGGATGCCACCGATATTATCAAGAATATAAAGGGCTGTTCTTTCAATTACGGGCTCGATTTAAAAACTCCAAATTTAGCTGGAATATCTGCGCTTTTCCTTCTCCCTGGCCACAGGTATCCCTTGGCAGATCAGGAGCCCCAGGGGGCTGAATCCCCATCCCTTCTCCCCAGGCCTGCTGCGGTCACAGCTGGGAGCAGCCTCGCGGAGATTCGCTCGCGGAGATTCGCTCACAAACCTTTCCAGTCTAATCCTGGATGGATCCAAGCCCGGTCAGGAGCCCTCTTCACGTGAAATATTTGCTGCTGCAGATGGCACAGCCCGAGCCCGAGCCAGCAGCAGGGTACAAACACATTTATTTCCATGCCCAGCCCTCAGCCAGCCCAGCTCCCTCCGCTCGTCACGGACAAGGGGTGTCCTCCACAAGGCTCCGGGCTCACGGAGGGAGCACGTGGATAACAGGGTCCTGTTCTAACCCAGCGTTCCAGCCCACGCTGCTGTGCGGGGAATGGGGACCGAGCAGGGCTGGGCGCTCAGTTTGCTTGGTCTCCACCCTCGGATGTTCTGTAAATTCAGTATCTTCTATAACTTTCCTTCTTCTCGCTGAAAAGTTCCAGACGTGGATTTGTTGATCCCCGCCTCACAAGTCTGATTCAGAAAACGATCATTCCCTTTGTGCTGCTGCTTCTTCCCAGGAAAATGAATGAATGTGAGGGTGTGGGGACCAAGGGTAGAGCTCCTTTCCACCTTCCCTGGGTGCAGAACAAGCCGGAATTTCCTCTGCAGGCTCCGGAGACAGTGGGCTCCGAGCCGGAATGGCACGGAGGGAGCAGCACTCCGATCTCTGGGAGCCCAAAGGAACAATTAGAGCTGGAGACGGAGTTTTAGCAGAGTGAACACAGTGATGAGGAAGCTTTTTTGAATAATGAGGAGAACACCAGCAAATTTTCTTCCTGACACGACATCTTCAATCACTCCAGTTGCCGGGATGAACAGGAGCTTTTCCTGCTTGGCAAATACCTTCAGCCTCCCGTGGAATGAACATTTTCTGTGTGGGAGGAGGGAAAAGGGATTCTCCACACAGAGAGGAATTTTGCAGGACTTTTCTTGTGCTTCCTGCAAAATTCCTCCTGCTGGAATTGTGGATGAGGAGTAAGGAGCTCACAGTGGTACCAGGAAAATACAGCCCTGGAGCCAGTCCAGGCTTCTCCTTCCAACTTTACCATTCCACCCTCAAATTCGCAGTGCAAATAAAAAGAATATTTAACTTCGCAGGTGTGGATTGCAGGGCTGCCCCTTAAAAATACCAAATCCAGGTGGGAGAGGGATATCGTGCCGGGATATCTGATGTTACAATTCAGGTGGGATCAGACCAAGGAAATCACGAGGGTCATGGAATCTCAGAATCAATCCCGGAAGGGTTTGGCTTGGGAGGAACCTTAAAGCTCATCCAGATCCAGGGGCAGGGACACCTTCCTCTATCCCAGGGTGCTCCAAACCCCATCCGACCTGGCCTTGGACACTTCCAGGGATGCTGAAATCCTTGAGTTTACCTAAATGTGGAGAGTGTAGTGGATGGAATTCCTCCTTCAATGGTTTCATTCAGACTCTCGCTGCAGTTTGAGCGTGTTTTTGCTGACTGTGACATTTTCTTTGGCACACGATGTGCCCGGGAAGCTGCAAAGCTCCCAACCCCTAATTTTAGGTCGCTCTTAGTATCCTGGAAAACTGGAACATTTGAATTTGAAATTTTTCCCGACCCACCTGCCCAGACAAAGACTGAATTTCCCCCAAGATGCGACTCCAAGCTCCACCCCACGGCGAGGCCCTCACAATTCCCCTGTGCTGCTTTGTCAAAACCCCTTTCACTTCTAGAAGTAAAACACCTGATAACCACGGTTATCAAAATATATTCCAGGTTTGGAGTGGGTTTTTTTTTTTCCCTAAAAATGTTATTTCCACTCTCTGCCCCTTTTTAATGAAAAGCAGCAAGCAGCTGTTGGAATGTAATAACATCCCAAACCTGTGCTTTCATGCATCAGTGTGTGCAGGCGCAGGGAGAGCTTTAATGGAATAAAAAATATTCCTAGGAAATGGACTCTCAGGCTCCAGTTATGAGAAAATTTAAAATTGCATCCGTACTTTAACAAGAAAAACCAACTTTTTCTCTTCTTATCTTTGCGGTGGTTGTTTTGTAGCGCCGTGGGAACTTGTAGTTTATTTTGTTCCAGTAAGTAATTCGGGTCAGGAGCCATCCATGTGCTCAGATAAATCAAAATAACGATAGGATTTCTTATTATGTTGGTTTCTACAAGGGCAGGTTTGTACCTTCTCCAATATTTCTACATTTTATGGGATGGTTTGGGTGGGAAAGGGACCTTAAAGCTCATCCAGTTCCATGGGCAGGGACACCTCCCACTGTCCCAGGTGGCTCCAAGCCCTGTCCAGCCTGGCCTTGGGCACTTCCAGGGATCCAGGGGCAGCCACAGTTTCTCTGGGAATTCCACCCCAGCCCCTCCCCACCCTCCCAGGGAACAATTCCTTCCCAATATCCAACTTAAATCCGTTTTTGAAAATCTCCCATTGAAAAAATTTCTCTTCCTCGAAGCTGCAGTAATTTTCTTTGGAAGTGCAACAGCTGAAGAAAGCAAACAGAAAAAAGCAGCTTTCCAAGTGATCAGGGCAATTCTCTGATTAACCTCATCTTGCTTTTCCCCCCCTGAATATTTAAGTAATGATTTTTCTGACGTGATTTAAATTTGTGATCAGAAATGTGAATATTTCCTTGAAACAGGAAAACAACTCAGAGGTTTCTGAGAAAGTCTGAGCCCCTTTCATTTGCTCCGTGTTTCCCAGCTGCTGAAGTGGCGAAGCACCTGAGTGGTGGCACTGCACATCCCAGGAATAACAGCAAGATTCCCAGACAAATCCAGGGAAATGGTGCTGCTCTCCTGCAGTCCTCACCCTCTAATGGGAAGCAGAATTTACCCCCAAATCAGCTGAAACTGATCTGGTGCTGATGCCCCCGGCACGGTTTAGCCAATAAATGCAGCTCCTCAGTGATCAATCCCCGTTAAGGCAACAAAACTGGGAATTAATGCAGGGCAAGAAGGGCTCTGCCCTCTCAGCTGCCTGCCATGTGGCCTGATTGAATTTCTTTAATGCAGCCAGAAGTTAAAGGGGAGCCCAATAGCTGCTTGTTGAGGTGAAGGCAGGAAGAGTTTTGTGCTTGCAGCCCTCAGCTGGTGTTTTAGGGCTGGAAAGTGAAGGGGTTATTTTGTTTAGAGGAACAGCAGCTCTTGGCCTGGTCCCCAGGGGTAAGTTGTGATAATTTCCCAGCACTCTTGGAATATTCTGTGATAAACTTGGGAAACGTGTGTATTTTAGCAGCACCTCTCAAAGTGATGTTGGTGTGCTGCTGTGGCAGTTTCGTGCTGATTTAAGTGATGTATTCGTGGCTTTGGCTGTTGTTTCAGTGTGCCCTTTTTAAATGTTGTGGTTCTGCAATCCAGCCTGCCCCGTGTGAAACACAGCATTAATCCTTGTGTCCCAAACCTGGTGCAGGAATTCTGCTCTGAGGGATAATGACCTTCGTGGTAAGGTCACAAAACTGGGGTTTTATTCTGGCTTCAAAAGGAATCTGGAACCTTTTATAAAAACATGCAAAGCTCACTGATTTTTTTTTTTAATGAGTGAGGATTTCCTTGGAATCACAAATTGTGATGGGCTACATTTAATCATCTGAAAGGTGCTCTCCTTAATTAAAATACGATTGTAAAGAGATTTTGCATGTTGATTTTCAGTTTGGAGCTCAGTTATTGACCTGAACCAGAGTAACCAATGGGGGAAACCAAGCAGGAAATGTCCCTTTGATTTTTGCTTACTGGCAATACTCTGCATAATTCCCATGGAAAATGGGGTGTTTTATTATTTTATCATAAAGAAAAAGACCCAAAATTTAAATAATAATCACGATGCTCAATTAAGCTAAAATATGGGGTTATTTCCTTTCCAAAAAACAATTTAAGTTTGTTCGGGGGTCTGACTCATCTCCTGCATCAGCTGCTTAATATTTTGGTTTTTCAAAGTATAATCCTTCCATATTTCCTTCTCCCACCTGACCTTTTACATTTTTATTGTGTTTTAATAACACCTGGAGTATTGCAGTAGCAACTTTAATAAGGGGAAGGGAGAAATTCTCCTCCTCTCCTCTTTCTCGTTCTCTTTCATTTCCTTGATACTACAAGGGCGAAGTCTTAAAAAATACTGTGATTAATTACTGGGCGAGTAATGAGCTGTTTCATTTAGGGCTTGAGGAGGTGGTGGGGTTGGGGTGGGCTCTGCAACCTCTGGGCTTCCTTATCCACAATAATTTTAAGGAGTTGTGTGTAATTTCCTGGGAGAGATTCACTGCACATCCAAAATATCCCAAGCAGTCACTGACGTTTTGCTCTAGGAAGTTGTGGGTGTTTAAAAGTTTGCAAAGATTAATTAAAGAAAAATGGAATGGATATTTTCAGGGAAAAAGAAGAGTCTCTCCCTGGAAGCATTTGGAAAACTTTGGGTTGTTCCAGGTGCTGATTTCGAGTCTCAATTCTCAAATTTTGGTACTAAGGATAGAAAGGGTGCGGAAGTGTTGGATTCTTTGCTGGGCAGAGAGAGTGCAGTGGGAGGAGAGCAGCCAAGTCCGTGCCTTGGGGAGGGTTAAGAGCTGTCGATCCCATTTTCCCACTCATCCCAGCAAATCTTTGCTCAGGAGCAAACCCGGTCACGAACAGTTAAGGAGAATCCCACTGAATATCTGGAATGAGCACTGTAGGGTTTCACAGGCTGCACGTACAAAGAAATGATTTTCCTGATCCCCAAAGGAGACACAAGAGCCCAACTCCATGGAATATTCGCTCCCAAGACACCTGGGGCCCACTAAAATGATATTACCCTTAATCAGCATTATTTACAATTATTTCCACTACGCCTGAGGCTTTCTGGGGTCATTTTTGAGGGAGAAAAGAGTCGAGTTGGAGAAAATTACAGCAAAACTTTCCCGATGTGTCCCCAGCCAGCAAGAGGCTCTCCAGGTACGGCATAATGAGATATCTGAATCTTTTGGAATTAATAAATGCTCCTGGAGCAGCCTTCCTATAAGGACAGAGATGGCTCTCCAGATATCCAGGAGGGAAGATTGATGGGCTATGCAGATGCTGCTGCCATTAAAAAGACCTTCAGAAAGAAACAAGCAGGATTGCTCAAAGTGTTGTTTTAAATTCATGCCTGACTTTGAAAACAAATTGATGCCCCCCTGAGATAATTGGAAAAGTTCGAAAACAATCAGGGAAGAACAAATTGAGACTTTGGGATGGACAAAAACCCCAGATAAAGGAAGTCTCTGAATTCTCTTTCCAGAGCATTAAAGGCACTTTCCTATCTGCGGGTGGTTTTTAAAAATTTCCTTCATTTATTTTTTTCTCCTTCAGAGGACGAGTCTTGATCTTGGCATGGGTGGGACAGAAAGGAAGGTCCTGGGTGAGGATTAAAGAGGGAGGTGGGGCAGGACTTTTAACAGGTATCTCCAACAGGGACTCTGTGGGTTATAAACACGTGGTACAAGGACAGGGAAGTGTTGGTGGTGAGGGAAGTTGGGAATGTTGTGGCTTAGGACAAGGGGGAAGTGCTTAAAAGTGACAGGGAGGAGGTTTAGATGGGNTGGACACTGGGGCTGGGAGCAGCCTGGGACAGTGGGAGGTGTCCCTGCCCTGGCAGGGGGTGGGATGGGATGGGATTTAAGGTCCCTCCCAACCCAAACCATCCCGGGATTGTGTGGCTTTGGGATGTTGGGGCCTGGGCCCACATTCCAGCTGTTCCCAGCTCCTTCCCCCCATCCTGGCTGTCGGAGCCCCACTTTCCATCCAACCAGACTCAAATCTCATTCCTGCGGCTCTGCCTGAGTAGAGGAGCCACCCCATCAAGCAGCTTCTTCACTTATTAGGGCCATTTCTTGTGCACATTGTGGTTTTGTGGCTCTTCCATGGGTATGAAGTGTCAGCCTGATGGTGTTGGCTCTTCAGGTTTTGTAATTAGTGATTAACGACTGATGTTCTCCTGTTCATAAAGCTGAATTCTCCCAGTTAGCTGTTCAATATTGCAACTGAGAATGCACTGTTGAGATAGACTCTTGTCTAATCTAATATCAAAATTATATGGAAAAAACACCCTCAAACCCAACCCTGCTCCACGGCCTTGTAATTTTGCAATATTTTGATAAATCTCTCTCTCTGCCACTGACAGCTGGGGTGTGATTAGCTTAATCCTGATACTTTATGACAATAAAATTCCCATTTAATTTTTCTGTGTCAATACAAGCTCTCATCACCACCAAAATTTGCTTCTGGGCAAATCCTTTCATGCGATAAATAAATTCACGGGGTGAACTCGTGAGCTGTTATATCATAACTGCCAATAATCATTATGGAATCAAATATTTACGTGCCAGGGTGGCATTTAAATAAATGCAGCACTCCTAAAATATCAGTTTATTCCAGTAGAAAGGGAAGGATCATAAACCTTCCACAGGAACTGCCTGTGAATTCTTTCCGCTTCTCCAATTCCCATCTTTTCTCACTTTTGTGGGATGAAAAATTTGCCAGCCCGAAGCTGGGGCATTCCCGGTATCCCACAGGCTCTGCAGGTGCCTTTTCCTTTCCTGGCTCCGAGTTTCACGTTCTCCAGGTTTTATTCCTTTGCAGAAGGAAATGTTTTTCTCAGCTCACGCTGAGATTCGAGAGCATCAGCACTCTCCTTAAAAGTCTGAGGGTTACCCGAGGCAGGGCCCGCTGGAAAGGGAATGTCTCCATTTATACCCTACAGTGACAGCAGATTTCGCACCTGCGCTAATTTAAAACCCCCCAAAAAAGGAGGGAGCACACACTTCAACCTGGCCTCCAGCACTTGGAAAGCCCTGGTGTGGTTTTTTTTATGGATTCACAACGGGAGAAAAACAATTTCCCAAAGCTCAGGGTGCTTCAGGTACTACCCTAAAAAAACGTGGCAGGGGGCTGGGAAGGAGATGTGCTGAGCAGCCCCCACAAAAGCAGCACGAACCACTTGTGTGCTCATTTCTAAATGCATTTCTTGCCTCCAGCCCAGCCCCTTGGGGGAATGGTTTAATTTCCTGATTAATTGCAGCCGTTGCGGGTGCCTGGGGGTTGTTCTGAATTATGGACAGGACGGAACGTTCCGGGTCCTGCTCCGCGCTGGCTGTGGGTTTCCCTGCGAGCTGAACGTGCTGCAAATCCACGGTCTGGGGAAGGAGCTGGGGCTGCTCTGGCTCCGCACCCGGGGGGCTCTGAGAGGTGGGAAAGGTTCCGTGTCTCACGGCAGAGTCACCTCCGTGTGGTGTGGAACAGCTCCTCGGGAATTCCTGCTCATCCGGGAGGGATTCGGACAAAACTGAGGCCCAGAGTTCCACAGCTGGGCACGTACGGGTGATGTTCTCAGGAGTTTGCTGCTTTTCTGTAGCCAGCACTGAAATGAATGCTTATAGTCTAAATCTAACCCCGAATTCTGAACCTCCTGGCTTCAAAAATACAATATATTGTATTATGTACAATAATTCCACTGTCTCTTGATGGATTTAGGGTAATTGTAGTTTTTACAAGGCTCGCTCAGGTTTGACCTTGTGTCAAGACATTGAGACTGAAAATTTGTTTCTCTTCAAGGTTCTTTTCCCTTCTACAAACATTTTTTTTTTTGCATATGATGTAAGGAGAACGAAATCAGGGTGGGTTTCTCGTGTGGGAATGAGGACATGAACTAAAACCTGCGTAAACAGAGCTGGGATCCCCTCTTCCCATCTCTCCTGGTTTCAGAAGCTTTCCAGACATCACAAAAAGAGCAACCACATAGGTCTGGTTTATGTAATTCCTAAAATACCTGTCAGGACAGCTGCCAGCATCTGCAATCCAAGAGTTTTGAGGCAAATTCCCAAGTTTTGAGGCTGGATGTTTCCCTGTTTCTCACCTGCAAAGTGAGGTGGGGGCCACAGGAGCACCTGGATGGGAGCAGATCCCCCTGAAGGGCTGGAGGTGTGAAATTCTTAACTGAGGTTATAAAGCATTAACAAACCTTTCTTATGTTTTGGGACAGCAGGAGGATTTTAGGGGTGAAGAAAAATAATGTGCATTTATATACATATTAAAAAAAATGGAATTTTAAACGTGATGTGGTATCAAAGGCTGAAAAAAATCGTATTTTAGTGCTGCAACAAATAATCCTAAAGATAAAGATGAGTGAGATCGTGGTAATTTATTAAATCCTGCTTATTATTTTGATGAGATTAACTCAAAATGAGCCAGCGAAAGCTTTGCAGCAGTGAACACTGATGAAAAACAATTGCAAGGATAATATAAGTGATCATCATTAGCAGTGACTGTACTGTGTTTTTAATGCTTGATAATGTTTTTATCTCATTAAAAACACGTGGTTTTTAATGTCTCCCACTTCAGCCACTGTTGTGAGAGTTGCTATCATTTAACGATAAAAAATCTGGTGGGTTTATGTGGCAGGAGATCGAGTATCCAGGATGTGCTGGGAGCAGGCTCAGGCATTTTTTAGGAATTAGCAAGGGAGGGGTTTGGAACACTGAGAGCAATGAGGGAGGTGCTGCCCCAGGATTTGACATTAATGATCACGAGAACACCATTAAAGTAATTAAAGATGAGCGGGAAATGATGCGTTTGGGGCTGGAGAAGCATTTTCGTTTTCAGCCATCTTGTCCATCAGAGATTTACGTTTTCACCTGGGGGGAAAAAAAAGCTTTGGGGGAGGAATCGATGTGTCCCTTAAAAACCCTGATTTCAGCTGCCCTTACCCGCCCCTTGCAGGCGTACCCACGGCTGGGGGGCTGCCCTGGCACACCCAACCTTCGTGCCCCGGGTTTCCCTCCGGTCCCTGGGAAGGACTGCGGGGTCTGGTGGCACCCAGGGGCCTCTGTGACAGCCAGTGGGACGGGTGGGTTCCCAGTGGGAGGGGTGGGTTCCCCATGGAAGAAGGGATGGGTTCCCCCCTGCCCTCCCTGGAAGAAGGGATGGGTTCCCCCCTGCCCTCCCTGGAAGAAGAGATGGGTTCCCCCTGGTCTCCTTGGAAGAAAGGATGGGTTCCCCAGCCCCTCCTCAGGAGGGATGGATTCCCCGTGGGAGGGATGGAGATTCCCCTGCTCTCCTTGCTGCTTCCCCGGATCGTCGTTCCCAATCCTTCCTGACAGCGCAGGAGCAGCAAGGACCCGGCACAGGGCCCCTCCCCTCTGCCACTGGCATTTAAGTCGTGTTTACGAGGTGTCCTCATTTTAGGAATTGTAAAAATACTGATTTTTTTCGGTTTTTTTTTTTTTTTTCAATCCTACTCCGGGAAAAGATATTTTAGGAAGAAGCAGAAGTTTGTAATGAGACAAAACCAACAGGTTCCTTGTGAATTTGCTTGAACTTTTCCCTCTGAGGGAGGGAACCAGGTGCAGAGAAAGAACAGTGGCATTTATAATAAGCTTAATGACAGAAATGTTTCCAGCTTGGAGTTGTGCTTCATTAAAACATCACTATGAGAAATGAATGTTGAAAGCAGAGCTAAACTCTTTAATTTATTATTTTAGCTGTACCCGTGTTCAACATAAAACAAGTCAAGTAGGGAGATCAGTTTTGGAAGCTTGAGGGAAAAAAATCTCTGTTCTCATTCCAGCCATGAAATCCCAAAGTAGCTGCTATGTGAGTGCACATTTCAACCAGTTAAAAAGTTCTGGATTTCTGTTTTTCTGAAAGAAAATATAATTTTTTAATATCTGAAATGCAGTATCAGAGAGTTTTATTAACTTTTTAAGAATGGAGCAGCACAAAACTTTTTTTTTTCCTTCTTGTGTTCCTCTGTTATGAAATGTTAGGATGAGCTCAGTTACAAAATAGGAGGAAACTGTTCTTGCAAAAAAAACCAAAATCAGCTTGAAATATTTTCATCAGCCAGGGAGGTAAAATAAATGACAGCATCCTGATGTCCTCAGCTAGGCAAAATCTGATTTTGTCACTGCCAGCACACGTTTGTGACTCTCTTGAGCGCTTTGGTCAGTGGAGAATCTCTCCAGGGTCAGGAAAATCTTTCTCTTCCCCATTTTATCACGGCAGCCTGGTGGTCCTGAGGGCTCCAGTGCAGTGGGAAATTAGGCTGCTCTGAGCAAATGCTGGAGCAAAAATCCTCTGGAAACAGAAGTGGCTGCTGTGACACTTCTTCTGAAGGCACGAGATGGCCATGAGCACCTTCAAAGTTGAAAAAATACGTATCTAGAAGCCAGGGAAAAGCTGGGAGATCCAGCTTCTCTGGATAAATCCTTAATAGCACAAGGTAGGATCTTCCTTGGGCCTTGTCGAGGCTGGAAACAGCATTTCTTGACCCATGGCATGCCCCAAACTGACAATTTTATTGTGTGTTTTGGATTAATGAGTCCTCTCAGATCGTTTAAACAAACAGATGCTGTCTGCTAGGACGGCTGAGAGCAGTTGTTGGTTGTAAATGATTTAAATCACGGAATAGTTACTTGGAATGTGCTCGTGGGCTGGAAATATTCATGGCAATAAGGACCAGCGAGAGGAGCAGCTCGGATGGAAGGGAAAAGAAAGGAAATATAATTAGTGTTTAATGATTTATTAATGGTTTATAAATATCTAAACGAGACTGTTAGACTTATATCAACAGTGGGAGGCAGATAAGGAGCCAGCACCGTGGATTTGGGTTAGTGCTGGGAGCTCCTGCAGCTGCCTCGGAGTGCTGGGAGCTGCTTCCAGTGTCCCAGGGGATCCTGGGGCTGGGGAGCAGAAGCTGCTCCAGAAGTGTTCCATGGTGTGGTGTGTCCTGCAGTCTCAGGGATCATAAAACTGTGGAGTTCCAGGCTGGAAAAGCCCTCCTAGGTGGAGTCCAAGTGCCAACCCAGCACTGGCATCTTGACTAAATCCTGTCCCCAAGTGTCACATTCCCGTGGCTTTTGCATCCCTCCAGGAATGGCGACTCCACCGCTTTCCCGGGCAGATTTTTCCAATATAATACAACGAGAACACAAAATTCTTTCCCAAAAGCTCCTGCAGATGATCGATGTGTCTTCATTAAGGCAAGAACAGCTTAGGCAGTTGCCTGCACACTGGGGATTGGCTTCCTAAAACAGAAATCCCACTTTTCCTCTTGTTGCTCCTTTGGATAATTCCACAGCACTGGAAATTCCTCCCAGGCCAACTAAACAGTCTGAGAAGTAACCGGGAGTTAATTAAGCACCTAAATGATGTCCCACTCCCCCAGAAACGTGCAGTAAAAATGTCCCTGCAACGTTTGTTTCTGGAGGGGAGAATTACTTTGATTTTCAGCTGCTTTGCAGAGCATCAGGTGACCGAGAGAGGGCTGAGGCACAGAACGAAACATGGCCAATTAGGGAGTGTGGGTTGCCTAACGAAGTGCAACTTCCAGCTTATGTAAGGTGGTGCTTGCAGGCCACAGCAGCAGCGTGAGGCAGCGGGGCTGACTCAGAGCCTGAGTCACTGGGTGATGTCTGACCCATCAAACAAGGCACTGGAACATCCAGGATTCCATGTCCAGCAGATTATCCCAACTCTCTTTGCCTCCCTCTCAAGCTGCCCTTAGATAGTTCATCTCTCTAGGCAGGGCTGGGGTCCATTTCCATAAAATCCTAATGGTTTGGATGGATAAGGGCATTAAAAGTCATCAAATTCCTCCCCTTCCACTATCCCAGGCTGCTCCAGCCTGGCCTTGGGCACTGCCAGGGATCCAGGGGCAGCCACAGCTGCTCTGGGCACCCTGTGCCAGGGCCTCCCCACCCTCCCAGGGAACAATTCCTTCCCAATATTCAATCTAAATCTCTCACCAAATGGCTATTTAATTTTAATTTTCTGGCAGGGATAAGCTTGGTATGTGGTGCTCGACCTGTTGAGTGCAGCTTTTTTATTACATTTATTATTATATTTATTTATTATTTGATTTATTATTGTATTTGTTCAGCTCCCAGTCTGCTCACCTTTTTGCCTAATAACCAGTGCAATCAGTGTAAATTGATTTAATTAGACACAAAGAGGCCAGAGACAGGCAGGGGCGGGAAGAGAGAGTGGATCAACCACCCAAGTATTGTGGGAGATCCGGACACTTTTGAAGATGCCTGAACTAAACTCAGATTCCTTAGGATTTTCCAAGGAAAACATGGTTTTCCTGAGTTTGGTGACTGCAGTGAAGAGCAGCCTCATCCCAATTTCCAGCCCCAACTCCCTCCTCAGCACCCCGTGCAGGGTCAGGAGCCGGACTCAACCTGTGTGGATCCCTTCAAACTCGGGATTTTCCGTAATTCCAAGAGCCCTTTCCGAGCAGTTTTTTGGGTGAGCGCTGAGTTTGTTCTCCCCTCAGCAGGCGCCAGAGCTGCAGAGGAACCCAGCTCCCTCGGGATTCAGCTCCCCGGGGCTGACATGGCCTCGAGCAAGCAGAGAGAAAGAAATGCAGGCAGCGGAGACACGGCTTGGCTGGTGATGGACGGGTGGGATCACCCCAGGATCGCCCTCCCCGTGCCGCTTCCCTGGATTTCCGCCGCGCGCTCTCCAGCCCGAGCTGCAGGGAAGGTTGGCTTCAGCGTTTTATTGTTGTCATGAATTTTAGCAGCTAAGAGCTGGTGCTGAGTGAGTCAGCAGCTGCTGTTGGGGAGGGGAAAAAAAAACAAAACCCTCTGAGAGAATTCCCTTTGAACACTGAGTTGGAGCCTGATTTTCTTAAAAAATATATTACAATTAATTCTGGCCATTTGCCCGTATGAAATAAATCTAAAGCCTAAAGCACAAGGCAGTTTTTGGGGCTTTTTTGGCAAAACTCTTGATCTGATCTGAGGAATGTGTGGAAGGAGTGGACATTGTTCTGTTGGATGCAAATCCAGCTGCTTGCACCGAGGAATTCTCCACTGATGCAAGTGGACGGTTGATAGATCCCAGGGAACAGGGTCCTGCAGCAGAATTTAGGGAATGATGAGCTGTGCACGCACCCTGTGGGTGGTTTTAGGCACTCCTCGATGCTGCAGATGCTCCAGGGGGATGAATCCATGCAATTTGTCTGAAGGAATAAGCAGGAATCTGTCTGAAGGAATAAGCAGGTTCAAACCTCCCTGACAAAATTGCCATTGAAGGTAAAATATTATCATCGATTACCAGGGATGAGGGAAAAATTGATTTTTGAACACCTCCCGTGTGATTTGGAGAGATTGGCGTTGGATAATTCGTATTAAACATAAAAATGGGGAGGATAAATAAGAAACCTCTTTAGACCAATTACCCAGGCTCCATTTTTGGCCTGTTATAAATTCCAGAGGACTCCTCAGGAAAAATGCAGTTTATGGAACTATAACAGATGAGCAAGGCCAGGTAAAAAAACCCTTCCTGTACCTTCTCTGGGCTGGGAGGCTGAAGAAAACTCAGCTCAGTCTGGGTGTATTTCCATTTAAAAAATAGATGTGCCCTGAGGAGAGGCTGACTGGCTGTGTTGCTGTGGTTATCATGGAATGTGTCTGACAGGAATATTCCTGTATTTCTGCCTAATTGCTGGGGCTAACTTTTGACTGGAATCTGAGCTAAAGCTGCCATGAATATATCCATAGAAAATGCCTTGGAGGGCAAAAACCTAAACACAGCTTTTAGAAATGTGACCTTCTTTTTTTCCCTTGTTTTTTTGTTTGGTTTTTTTTCCTGTGAGGAATCAACAATTTCTGAAGTTCTTTCATTTTTATAATTTGTCTTTTCAAAACTCTGAAGGAATAGGGATGAAAGCCGTGCTCTATCCAGCTCTAATGTCACCAAGTCTGTAAAATACAACCCTTTTTGAAGCCAGCTCTTCATTTCTGCAAAGAGCAGGTTGGTTTTGAGCACGGCAACAACTTGATCCTCTCATCAGCAAAACTGTTGTCAAAACATTCAAGGCAGGCGAATCTGGCACTGCTCATTTCCAGCCAGCCCTGAAAGGTCAAGGGCTGAATCTACAGCTGAAAATAAAAAAAAATAGAAGAACAGCCAATTTTTTGTGTGTGTCTCTCACTGTGAGTGTGACACGAGCTCGTGGTTGGAGAAGGGCGAATCTGTTTTGAGTTGTGGTGTCATATCAGGTTTGCCCACCGAGTTGTGTGGTGTCACATCCCATAATGTGACATGACAGCCCCGCTTCACGTGTCACAGCGCGGTGACGCTCCTGGGCTGCCTAAAAACCTTGTTATTTGGACAAAGTTTGGGAAGCACTGCTCTGAGAGGGGGCAGCGTGGGGTGAGGGAGAAAGGAAACCAAAGAGATATTGTTTGGATCAGGTTTTAACGGCGGGATGCGCGGGTGAAGTTTTGATTTTTAAATTCTTTCTGTGGTTTAGAGCTTCCTAAATCAGACTTGAGATCTGTAAGGACGGGGGCTGAGTTGAATGCTTGAGGCAGGTAACGGAAGGAGATGGGAGATCCCAACCCTTGGCAAATGGAAGGAAAGTTTGGGAAGGTTCTTTGTAAATCTGGAGTGGGTTTGTGGTGGGAGTAAGGAATGGGAACTTCCAGAGCCTCAGCTTGAGATTTTTTGGGGTTTTCATCCCCTTTTACATCACTCTGAGAGCTTTCATTACCCCTCTACTGAACCTCCAACGCATCACTTGGACTCTAATGCTGAGGAAAATTTCCCAAATGCTCCTGGTCACGTACAATTCCAGTACATACATGGATGGAGCTGGAATTTTGATTTTTCTCTTTCTTTGGATTTTATAACTCATTAAACTCCAACACGATGTCCTTCACTTACATCAATTTTACTGCAGTCTTTACTGAGCTTGCCTTTATTGATTTCAGTGGAGTTCAACAGGCATAAAAAATGAAACTAAAAGGAGAATCAATTCCACATTAATTAGCCAGCATGCATGATTTTATGCTGCTTAATGACTCTTGTAATCATCTACAACTGTACCAAAGTGAGCAGCAGTTGGAGCCAGGCAGGGCTGTACGGGAACAAAACCCTCCAGCAGTGAATTCCCACCATTTGGGCACTTTAGAGAGTGCAGGCTTTTCCATAAAATCAGGTCTAGATTAGAAATGGTGACAGGGAAGGAGTGATTAGAAACTAGACGAGCTCAGACTATTCCCCCCCAGTAAAAAACGCTGTGGAAAAACCCACCCAGCCCCTTCCTGAGTCCCCCAGTTTGGGAAGGATTTGCAGGATGAAGCTCTTGGGCCCTCACCTGAAGACCACTGGAGCAAAGAGAAGATTATTTACAGCCCTTTTTAGTGATTCCTTTGCTTGCTTATTTATATTTTACTTTTCAAACCAGGGCAACGCTGTGGGAGGTTTTGCACTGCAGGAAGAGCCTCAGGGTTCCTCAATCAGGAGAACAGAGACAGGGTTGAAATCGTGGCGTCTAAAAACCTTTGGACCTGGGTCTATAAACAAATCAGGGTGTTTTAAACTAAAATTATGCCAGTGTGGAGGCTTCTGCCTTTATCTCTTGGATGGCACTTTCCCCACCCTGTTTATCTGTGCCCTGTCTCACGATGATGATTTCATTTGAGGACCGGCCTTCGATATTTCCAGACCTTACTATTCTAAAATTACTCTTTATATCAGTTACTCCTTATTCCCTTGGTGGACTCAACCCTAAGCTTGGCTTTTGGCTTAATAAATAGGTAAGGAAATTTCTACCAAGCATTTCCCGTGCCCTTGTGTTCAGGACACCCCTGGAATCCGCAGCTGAGGATGCTGCTTCACTGCGTTGTTCACACTCCCATCTAAGGGCTCCTGCTCTGGGATCTTTCTGTGGGAAACTATCTAGGATTATTGCCTGCAGGGATGCTTAATTTCTGTCTGCAGAGTAGGTGGGATTCAGTATTAAACAGAATTTGCCTTTGCAATCCATTCCCATGGTCTGTCG
The DNA here is from genome assembly GCA_013399875.1 of Gymnorhina tibicen. NCBI lineage: Eukaryota > Metazoa > Chordata > Aves > Passeriformes > Artamidae > Gymnorhina > Gymnorhina tibicen. The sequence continues at coordinate 354,723 of VXAZ01007016.1, forward strand.
ACTAAGGACTGGTGCAGAGAAATACAGTGAGTGACTGGATTTGGTACTGAAATGGACACTCCTGAATGCCTGTAAAACCACAGTCCTTTTTCTGTTTCATATTTACCTCTCCTTTTATGCCAGGAACACAATGGAAGTGATTGCTGGGATACAGATGACATTATGGTCTGTCTCTGCTGTACTTTTTTTCCCCTTTAACTGTGCATTTACACATGAATGGGCCATTGGTTCTAAATGGCAAGGAGATCACAGTGAATTATATTCACTTTAGTGATACGGTGTCAAATCCAATCTAGGATAAAATTCCACATCCTTTCAAATGGAGGGAACCGTTTTCATTTGGATCGGCAGCAGCTGAACTTTCCCTTTCAGCTTTCCACTGGTGGCACGAGTGGATGGGGCTGGGAGCTTCAGACACAGAGTCTGAATCAGACTTCTCTGAAAGCCAGGGGACTTAAATAATGAAAAAGAATCTGCTCTTTGTTATCAAAAATTAAAGTAGAAAGGAAACGTCTGTGCTTGATTGCAGGAAAAATTGAGAAAGTTGTTGCCCAGAGAATTTATCAGCAGGTCGAAGTAAGAAAACTGTTGCTGAGAGTATTTCTCTAGCAGCTCTGTGCTGGTTAAAAGCAGTTGTCTCATCTCAACTCTGCCCTGGCTCTGATTATTTGTGTGTGACTGAGCGTCTCAAGGCATCAGGCACAGATAAATATCGTGTTCACGCGGGTGGAGCGTTCCCTCAGAGCTCCTGTTGGTGCTGGAGGCTGTCACCCTTCTGCAAGGACTAAATATGGGATTATTCAACACCTGGGTGACCTCATGGAAAGTAATGGGCTCCTTTGTGCTTGGAGGAAATTCATTTGTGGACCTTCCTGGACCAGGATTTTTCGCTGTGAGGTGGATAAGGATTAGAAATAAATGCAGGCCCAGGTTCAGTTTATTTTGTCGTGGTGGAAGCAGTTTGGGTGATGCTGTCAGGCGTGCCCCTTGCTGGCTGCAGCCTGTGCCAGTCCTCATCACCCTCCCAGGCAGGAATTCCTTCCCAAAATCCCATTTAACCCTGCCCCTCTGGAAGTTTAAGACCATTCCCCGTGTCCTGGCACTCCAGGCCCCTGCGGAGTGGAGCTGTGAGGGAGAAGGGACTTGCTGGGAAACTCCAGGCGGAGGAAGTGGGAAAAGAGTTGGAGATGGGAGATGTGCAGACAGGGAGAACCAGGAGAAGGAGCCCTGTGGCAATCAGAGCCGTAAAACTGGGAAATAAAGGATTATTTTTCTGGAAGTTCAGTCAGGAAAAGGTGGGATTTGCCCCCACTGCACAGTCCTTTGCTGCTCTGCTCAGGTTCAGCTGCCACTGCAGGGCTCTGATGCAGGTGTTATCCATAAGGATGGGAAGGAGGACGAGAAGCCAGGTTGGGATAAAGATTTCCATGCCCCCTGAAGCCACAGTTAAGCAGAGAGGCTCTTACAAATCTCTCACAGGGGGATGAACCACCCCGGGTGGAGGGTAGGAACATCCCACACGTGGCTCATCCCGTGGGAAGTGGGCTGAATGTCCTTCCCTACTATCCTGGAAGTTAAAATGAATCCCCTGGGTGGGCTCATACCCAGGTCTCCTCTCTGGTTCCACATTGACTCCACAGCCCTGCCAAGAGCAAGAGGAGAAGGAAACTCCACAAGCTCAAGTCAGTGTGTGACCAGTTCTGTCACTTTAATTCCCATTTTTCCCCCGTGGCTCCGGCGGTTTCAGGGATATGTCACTCCAGTGGCTCCCCACAGAACGAGACACAAACCTTTTCTGTGCCCATGGATTGTTTGGAGGTTGGTTGTGGTGTGGAGAGCTGGGCTGTGGCACAGTTCCAAGCCCTGATCCCATTGATTTTGGCTGCTCTGTCTGGAAGCAGCTCCGTGGAGGAGTTGGTTTCATTTTCTGCCCCATTTTTGGGAATTGATTTAACATCAGACAGCAAAACCCCAACTTTATTTTATCTGGATTGCTGATGCTCTAAGAAGTAACTGCAGCACTCATTAAAAGTGTCCCAACCCCAAAACCTCACACTTTTAGTGCCCTGATTCTGATGTTTTTTCAATTTATTACATTTCTGTATTTTCAGAGTAACCTGCAGCCCACTGGGTGTGGGGTGAAGGAGAAAATCACTTTTCCATTTTAATAGAATTATTGATTTTCGTGCCATTGCTATAAACCCATTTATCCACTGCAACAACATATTCATAAGGGCTTCTTAATTTTAAGCCTCTTCTTTTTGCCTTCATTTAAATGTCACGACCAAGTGATTTATCAGGGAGGAATTTGAGCAGCAAAATTAGACTCTGGTACCACCTCAAGAAACAATACATCAAAGACAACCAGTGCACATTTTTTTTTTTCATCCCTGCAACTTCATTATCTGTCAAAATCCATTAGGAGTTTGTTTTCTCCTTATAGTTAAGGACTAAGCAGTAAGGACTGAGAGATTTTTATATTTCACACCCTCGAGAACGTCTATTCATCATCATCTTCACAACATTCTGGACAAGACATCTAAAAATGTCTCCCATCATTTTTCTGGGCTCGTTGTTGAGAGGCATTAATGACATTTCACTAATAAGAAAAAATATCAGTAATTAACTGTGCTGTTGGAAGACCATCACATTTCCTACACGTTAATAAATATTTTTTTTTTAATAAAAAATAGGCATAAAAGGTATTTTTGTGCTCAAAACTTCAGCAAAATAAACATCAGGTGAAATAAATACAGCAGGAATGTTGGCATTGCCTGGCTCAGTGAATGGGATGTGATGATCCTCACGGATAACAGGAAAATAGAGAGGAAATTGGGCAAAGAAGAACATTTTGGGCACCTCTGTAACATGTTGTAGATAAATACACACATTTCTGTGAGTCACCAAGGTGATTTTGCCCCAAATTTGCCATTTTGCTATGGTTTTGTAAACTTTCAATAGACTCAGTGTTCTTTATAACCATAATTACCTGAATTTCTGCCTGAAACTTTAAATCTTCTGTGTGAGGGGATAATTCCACAGCACAGCACTGAGTGATCTTGGAAAATTCTGCTTTAGCCTCTGGCTGCTGTTTATTTTGTCCCTTGTTTTCCTTCATTGTGGTATCATCACTGTGGAGGCATCACTGCAATTTTAGGAAAGGCTTCTATTTCTGAACTTAGGGAGGAAAAAAAAGGAAAATAGGTTTTTAAAATGGATTTTGAGGACGTGGAAGGCTCTAGCAGCCAACTGGGAATTTAGGAGAGAAACATTGTTATGTTGGGTCTAGTTCATCAGTGTTAGGGGAGTCCTAATTTAGCATAATATTTGGGATGATTTAAAACTGCTGGAACTCTAAATGCTGATGGATTTTGGTGCCATGGAATTTTTTACCAGGATTGGCCTCTAACTCTGAAGGCATCACAGGAAAAGGGATGGTTTAGGGACAGAGATGTCGGATTGGGTTTTTTTCTCAGCCCAGCAGACTCCTTTCCGTGCCTTATTCTGGAAAATGAAGCAAAAAATTTCTGCTTCTCATTTATTTATTGCAGGAGATTTGATCAGCTTTGTATTTTTCATTGAATCTTGATTTAGGCTTCTTTGGAAGCCGAGGCACAAGTATTTCCCTGCTTTAGGACAGCACAAGCAGAGATTGAAATATCTTGTGATGGAGAACTCAGTTTAAGAGTCATTTGATCAAGGATAAGGGGAATGTTCCCCAAGGAGAGCACGTTGCTGTTGCTGATTATTTGTGTTCCTGAAAGGCAGCAGGAGGAGAGATGTTTAATGGAATTATTTTATTTTTTAAAAGTCCGATTATTTATCCATGAAAATTTGAGATGTGACCTTTCTCAGCAGGTTGGTAAAGAATGCACATAACTGGTGGAAAGCGAATCTCTTCTGCTGAACATGGGTTTTTTGGCAGTGAATTCTGTGTCTGTGTGGTCGTGACTTTTCCTGCCTAAATTCCCCAACGATTCCACGCAGCCGAACTAAAACCTTTCACACCTTTAAAAGGAAAAGAGCAATTATGCAAGAAACATCAATCAATTATGCATGAGGATAAATACACGAAATGAAAGCACTCTGGATGAGCTGTGAGCCAGTTAAGGACGTGTGTGGTGCCAGTGCTGGAGATCCACGTCCATGATCCACATCCCTGACAAACAGTGCAATCTGCTACATCGGGAATTGATGGATTTGCATTCCATTATCACTTCCTGTTGAAGAGTCAATCTCATTTTCTGCTGTTTGAGGAACCCCGGGGTGTGATGTGTAAACACGGTGAAATTTAATCAGATGGCGTTAGATTTGCAGAAGTAAACAAAGCTCGGCAATAACCATGGGATATTATGGATTTCTGATTATTCCCATCATTTACATTTAGTCTGATGCTGTGGAGCCCATTGCTGAAGAGAAATCGGTGATTTATTCCACGAGAGGTTATCCAAGCTTGGGATAAATCCCTGGTCCATTCTAGGGAGGACCTGGTGAGGAAATCAGGACAAACTGGATGTGTTCACAAAGCGCTGGGCTCAAGGACACCTGGAATTTGTGTCAGCTTCCAGAGAACATCGTGGATTGATTGGATCTGACTCTCACACACCTTGCAGTGCTCCTCTCCAGAGACTGGCAGGAAATGGGGCTGGGAAGAGAGCTTTTCTCTTTCCCAAATTTATAACTGAGCTGTAATAACTCTCTTCCACAATTAGAGAATTTCTCCCAACTCTGTCCAGTGTTTGCCCCCGGGGTAAATGTAGGTGGCCACTGAAGTTCAGGAATAGTGAAGAAAAAATGAATGCAAACAGATGATTTTTAAATTTTACTGTTTAATTACATGTTCAGACACAATGTTAATAATTTTGAAGTACCTACAAGGGAATTTAAAGTTTATCCCAGGTGCAGGAATGGGAGAGGAACTTTGGGCAAGGGATGGAGTGACAGGACACGGGGGAATGGCTTCCCACTTCCAGAGGGCAGGGCTGGATGGGATATTGGGAAGGAATTGTTCCCTGGGAGGGTGGGCAGGCCCTGGCACAGGGTGCCCAGCGCAGCTGTGGCTGCCCCTGGATCCCTGGCAGTGCCCAAGGCCAGGCTGGACACTGGGGCTGGGAGCAGCCTGGGATGGTGGAAGGTGTCCCTGCCCATGGCACTGGATGGTTTTCAGGTGCCTTCCAACCCAAACCATTCTGGGATTCTGAGAAGGGAGAAAAGCCCCTCAATGCCTCAATTCCATATTCTGAAGTGCTTTTATTGTGACATTCCGCTGAGCAAAAGGGAGCTGCTTCCAAAGGGATGTTTCAGTTCATCTGCAAGGAGGAACGGGGAACGAGCAGACATCACTCAAACAGCACTAGAACAGAAATCCATGGACTGATTTTCACTGTGGCACAGAAAAACCCAAACTCTGAGTTACTGCAAAAACTTTGCAGCTTAAGGCACTGCAAGGGGACTGCTCCTGCTCCAGTTTAGCTGCTTTGTGTGTTTTAGCTGAAGCTGTGTGTGGTACTTTTGAGAAGGGAGCAGGGCTGGTGCCTCTGTAATGCAAAAGAGAAGTAGGCTGTTCATCATTATCCTCAGAAGAAGTTTATTTTAATGCTAGGTTGATTTTCCTGCATGTTATATAAAGTCCCTTTTTTTATTTTCAAGAACTGCCAGTGTGAAAATATTCCATGAAGTGAGAGACTGAAATATTTAACCCATTTTTAGAGAATAGAGTTAAAATTTGAAGAAAATCCATTAACTATTTGGAGAACATTCACTCCTGCCTCAGATTTAAAGCTGTAATTTTAATGTAGCCTTTGATTTTTTGGTAATTGAAGCATGGAGGAGTTTTGATCGATAAAATACTTGCTATTGAACACAGTATGACGGCGTTTAACTGCTGAGCACTGGTGGAGGTACTACAGTACACACGCAGGGTGTGTTTTCCGAAGTTTGGAGCAGGAATCTGAGCAGGAATTTAAATAATTTATCCAAACGATCCCAGGAGGCTGCCGGGAGCCGGAGGAGCCGGGTTTCCCCCGGGATCATGCCAGGGCGCAGGGGATGCGGTGCTGCCCAGGAGCTGCGTTTCTCCCCGTGTGATGGCTTCCCATCAGAAGATGGCAGCAAAATCTTATGAACTGTTAAACTCTGGCTCTCCTCACGCATCTCCATCGTCAGGGGCCGCGGGATGCTGGGAAGGGGCTGCTGGAGCCGGGTTTGACCCCGTTTCCTTCTCCAGCCACCCCAGACAGAGCCTGATGAGATGGATCAGGAGCACTGGGCTGGATCCTCTCCCTTTGTTTCACAGGACAGCTGCCACAAAGGTGCTTCCGCAGCCGCTCTCTTTGTGCTGGCTGGGAAAAGCAGATCCCAAAAGTGTCCTTAGCCCGGAGCCAGGCTCTGCTCCGTGCGGCCCAGCAACAGGGCGAGAGGCAACGGGCAGAAATGGATGCCCGGGAAGTTCCACCAAAACACGAGGGAAAAAACGTCTTTGCTGTGGGGGTGCCTGGCACCGATTGCCCAGAGAGGGTGTGGAGGGGATATCCCAGCCCCCTCTGGCCACAGTCCTGTGTCCCGTGCTCTGGGATGGCCCAGCTGGAGCGGGGAGGTGGCACCAGGGACCCACTGCGGGCCCTTCCAGCCCGACCCGTCCCGGCATTCCGGGGCCGTGCGGAAGCTCCTCTCGCTGAGCTGGGAGGGCTGGTGCAGCTGGGAGGGCTCCAGTCCGGAGGCCCCAGCCATGGCCATCCCTGGTGCGACGTCCCGAGGGCGAGGCCTTTGGCCGGGCGGCGAAGGCCTGACCCCGGTTTCTGTCCCTTGGCCGTGTTTTGGGCAGTCTCTCCCTGCCGGGATCACTCGGGGGGGCTTTCCCTGGCTGCCCCATCCCAGCCCTGCGGGTGCGGCTGTGGGGTGACCACCTGCGGGCTGTGGGTGGTTCCTGTCCCTGGCACAGCGAGCCCAGGTGAGCGCTGGGCTCCCTGCTGGTGCCAAACCTCAGGTTTTTAGCTCCACATTGCCTCTGCTGTCCAGCCACCAACCTTTGCTTGGGTCAAGCAGTGCTGTGCTTTGCATTCTGGTGCCTGTCCCCTCGGTTTTTTGGGCGCTGCAAGGGCCNGGCCCAGCTGGAGCGGGGAGGTGGCACCAGGGACCCACTGCGGGCCCTTCCAGCCCGACCCGTCCCGGCATTCCGGGGCCGTGCGGAAGCTCCTCTCGCTGAGCTGGGAGGGCTGGTGCAGCTGGGAGGGCTCCAGTCCGGAGGCCCCAGCCATGGCCATCCCTGGTGCGACGTCCCGAGGGCGAGGCCTTTGGCCGGGCGGCGAAGGCCTGACCCCGGTTTCTGTCCCTTGGCCGTGTTTTGGGCAGTCTCTCCCTGCCGGGATCACTCGGGGGGGCTTTCCCTGGCTGCCCCATCCCAGCCCTGCGGGTGCGGCTGTGGGGTGACCACCTGCGGGCTGTGGGTGGTTCCTGTCCCTGGCACAGCGAGCCCAGGTGAGCGCTGGGCTCCCTGCTGGTGCCAAACCTCAGGTTTTTAGCTCCACATTGCCTCTGCTGTCCAGCCACCAACCTTTGCTCGGGTCAAGCAGTGCTGTGCTTTGCATTCTGGTGCCTGTCCCCTCGGTTTTTTGGGCGCTGCAAGGGCCCTGCTGTGGGGCTGAGGTTCAGCTGGAGCCAGCACCAAGCGTTTGCTGGTTGCCTTAATCTGTTTAATCTTCCCTTGGCTCGCAGCTGCTTTTTGGGAGCGCTCGTGCTGGAGCTCGGGCTTTCCTGGAGGGCTTTGGCTGCACGCTGATGCCTGTCTTTCTATAGAAAGAACATATCCAGAGGCACCTTTCCTTCCTCTTCCCGCAGAAAATGCCGACTGCGCGGCTCTTCTGGCTGCTGCTGCCACGCAGAAGTGACATATGTTTTCAGATATTTTCATAGGAAGTAATATTTGGGTACAGTAATGCCTAGAAGCACCTTAAATATAATCATATGTAATTCATACAGCAGGCATGATTTGAGCCCAAAATATCTTCCTTTTTTTTTTTTTTTTTTTTTTTTTTAAAACCAAAATGCTCTTAGTTTAGCTTCAAAATAGGCGTTGGATTTCTCTACGGCATTCTGGGTATTTTCTCACTAAAGAAGTGTCTGTAATTTCTGATCTGTAATTAGAACCCAATTTAATAATTACATGTCCTGCAAGGAAATGTTTCTTGAGCAGGGCTTTGTTCTTCTGCAGCTGCTGGAAGCACAAAGATGGGGATTATAAGAAATAGTTCAGATGAAAATGAACTGGTGAGGCCAAAGTACCTTCAGAAGTGATCAGAGCTGCTGAAGGATGAGTGGAGTTGATCAAATCCACTTTTTATCATATATAGTGTGGAGATGTACACCTCATAAGCGTGCATGGCATAAATGCAGAAAGATTAATTTTTGTGAGTGCTAATGAAAAATTTTTAGATGAAATTTAGCAGATCAAAGATGCTGTTTGCATGGCTTATCTTTCCTCTAGGAAATTCCATCTCAAAAAAAGCTAAAATAAAAATTCCACAAGGGTTTTTCTAGGGTTTCCTTCCACGAAAACCTTTATCAAGCATATTATTAACTTAAGGCTAATTCAGAATCATTTCAGCCTTAAACATGAATAATTTCAGACTGACCTGGTGACAGGTTCAAATTCTTTCCTAAACTATGAAGCTTAGCAAAGGATCCATATACTCATTTCATTAACTTCTTCTTCCAGGCAATATTGTACCTTGGAAATGGCTTAATTAGTTGAAATTCATGGCAAAGGTATTTTGGAAAGCTGCCTGGACCGGGAGGTGTGTGTAATACAGATCCGTATGTCTCGCTTGTGCTGGATGAATTGATCACATAAAAAGGTTTATTTCTTGGGAAGATCTTCAGAGAATGCTGAGAAGTTTAAAATGTATGGAAATGACCAATTTCCATAGTTGTTGGAGACAATTACAGAGCTGATTCTGGGTCTCCCTACGAGCTTTGCTCCCCTGCTGTGTTGTAGTACTGATAAAGGGGAATGGCTTTGGGCTCAGGTGATTGGGAAAGGGCAAATCATTTCCATTAGGAAATTCAGCTGGTTTAATTTTTTAGCTTAATTATAAAGTCATTAAGGCTGGAAAAGCTTTCCAAGGCCATCAAGTCCAAGCTGTGCCTGATGCCCACCTTGTCCCCAGCCCAGAGCTCTGAGTGCCACCTCCAGGCCTTCCTTGGGCACCTCCAGGGATGGGGACCCCAAACCTCCCTGGGCAGCCCCTGCCAAGGCCTGAGCACCCTTTCCATGGGGAAATTCCTGCTGGTGTCCACCCTGAGCCTCCCCTGGGGCAGTTGGAGGCTCTGTCCCCTTGTGCTGTCAAATGGTCACTGATTTCCTCCACACAGCATTCCTCGGTGTCATTCATCATCTGACTGGTGACACAATGTGTGGTCACAGCTGGCCCAGGCAGGTGGCAGAGCTCCAGGCAGATGTTTGCAGCTGCGGAGCACAGCTGGGCACATCCCCACGTGTGCCTGGGTAGGAAAGCAGTTGAACAGAGGATTTCCAGGTACACAGAGAAGTGCTGGAAGCTCTCTTGAAGGACTTGTGCTTGAACGTGATCTGAAATATTAATGCGACCTCCTTTTCAGGCCAGGGGACTTTCTCCAGCACTGCCATATGTTGGAGTCCCCGGGGACACCAGGAAGCTCAGGCTGGGTCTGGATGAACATGACAATGGTGACGTGTTTGACCTCCAGCACTAAGACAAGTCCAGGTTCTGGCAGTTTCCTCCTCTGTCCTTTCTTCCTCAGCTTTTCCACAAGGAGATGTGAACAAGGACAGTCAGGTTTGTTTCTTTGTCTCCTTTCACGGGCTGAGGAGTCAAACCCCACGGATTTTTTTTAGGCTGCTGCTGTACCTGTTCCTACTCTTCAAAAGATTAGCTTGAGCTCACTTTAAATGAAAAGCAGCAGCCCAAGCTGACAAACCCAAGAGGATGTTCCCATGTGCTGCATCATTAAAGATGGATGTGCTCAGTCTGAGTCTCTCTGGAATGGGAATGTGTTATTGGGCCTCTCCTTGGACCTCCAGGGACTGTAGGCTCGCGGCACATTGCCAGTCCAGGTCTTCCTGCCAAGATTCCTTCAGCTGCAGAGGCAGACCCACAACTCCAGCCTTTTTTGGGCTTTTCCTGGTGTTTTCCATGGCAAAGGACTGACTGAGCCTGGTGTTCTCTCCATCAGTGTAGGGGATCACCTGCAGCACTTGGGATCTTGGCAAAAAGGGGTGGCTGGTGTGACTTTATTGGGGTGTCTGTGGTGTCTTCTGCAGGTGTGGCCTTGGAGAACCCACTGTGACATTTGGGGTTGCACATGGTACGGATTTAACCCCACCCAGCCCTTCCTTGTCCAAACAAATTGACTCTAAAGCGCTTCAGATGTAGTTGGTGACCTCCAGTGTGGTTTTTGAAGCAGATTTGGTTTAGTTGGAGCCACCTTGGGAGAATTCCAGCCTATTCCCAACCCCGAAATGGAATTGCAGGTGGGTTGTGAGGACAAGATTTGTCGCATCAGGCACCTTTGGCAGCACCAGCACAGGGGACATTTTCATGGCACTGCGGGAAAATCCTGAGGGATTCAGAGGAGGAATCTCCTCCTCCCTGCTGACAGCCAAATTGCAGAGCGCCGTGGCTAATTGCACATTCCAAGTGTCTCCAACATTGCAATTCCATGTAAAAAACTGCCATCCTTGCCCTGGGAACATGACGAAGCCGTGCTCAGCGGCCGAGGTATTTTATCCCTCTCACTGAACAAAAAGAGTTGCTTGTCCCCAAAAAGATGATGAATATGGAAATACGGAATGCTACAACAGAGTGTTTTGGTCCTGTGGGAAGATTGATGGATTTGGGCAATGCTGGGGTTTTTTTTCTTCCCCTACAACCAAGTTCTATTCAAAATCCTCCCATTCAGCACCTCCCGAAAATTAATTGAGCTGCTTTCTGTTGCTTGGACTTATTTGCATATTTTAGCCCCCACTTTCTAAAACAGTTTAAAAGCCCAGTCACTCTGGGAATCACAACATCCAGAGGCTGGGAAACCACCAGGTAAACGCTCCGGTGCTATTTCCATGGAAATATTTCATTTTATTGTAATTGAGCAAGAATTAGGATAATTTTTAATAGTGACATATGGCAATTACCACTGAAAACGTTTCTGAGAGACTTCTGAGTTGTTTATACCATTGCTGGAAGTGTTATAAAAACAATGTGAAATTCCTCGGGAATTGGACTGTTTGTTTCCATCCAGGGGATAATTTCCTGCAGCAGAAGTGAACTATTAAATTAATCACGCCGTATTTAAAGGGCAGCATTTGCATTGGTCTGACCAATGAATCATAACCAACAATTTCCTTTTTATAGCTGAAAGGAGAGGAGAACACACAAAATCTTAGGAAATGATCCATAAACAGCTCCCTGCTACAAATGACAGCTGTACGTCGAAATTTTCATTTAGGAGGACGAAAAACAAATCCCAGCTTGGTGAAGGCCCTGGAAAAGTCTTGGCCCTTGTTCCCTTTTGTGAGCAACTGCAGCTTTTTTGGGATGGAAAGTGGCTGGTGCAGTGTCCCAAACTGTGGTTTGGGACTTAGTGGGTTTTTCATGGCATTTGGGTTGTTTTTAATGAATTCAGCAGGTGGTGTCTTTTAGAGAAGTCTGGTTGTTTTGGCATTGAAAAGAATATATTCGTGGAATTCTTTCCCAAGCAGTCACGTGAGAATGGACACGAACAACAACCACACCATTTATAGCTGAAGGGTTCTTAGTCCAGTGGGCTCAGACCATGAACTCCTTAAATTCTGCCGTAAATTCCGAGGTTGCCATGAATTATTCCCGCTACTTTCATGAGCTGGTGTTGGCAGCAGCGTGAGAGATGTTCTGGTTCTCCCAGAACTCACTCCTGGCCTCAAGCAAAGCACTTAAAGTGTCCATGGCTCACCTGGGAAAGGGACAGCAGCGCTTTTCTCCAAGGGGGAACTGGTGCCAGCCCTCCTGAATTAATGTCTGAGGGATGCCTGAAGTTCCCAAAATAAAAGATGCCTTGAACAATTCAGCATTGCCAGGGAAAATCATAATTCCTCGCAGCTGACGCAAAAGGAGTTTGAGGTACTGCAGTCACCTTCTGTTAAATGCAGACAATTCCCAGGTTTCCTAAAAAATTGAAGGGGTAATTGATTATAATCTTTTTTTTTTTTTGGAGCTAATGCTGGAATCAAAGGAGGCTGACAGGCTGAATCTGTTATTGTAGCTCTGAAGTCACTCAGTGTCACCTGTGGGAGCCTGGGAGAAATGATGGCTTTTAGTGACAAATCCTTGCATGTTCCTGGTCACAGAAGTGCTGCTTTTGGTGAGCACAGCTGCCCAACCTTTCTCTCCAAAGGCATCCTCTGAGACTCACTCATCCCCTCTGGAGGTGACAGCGGCCCTGGTGAAGATCTCCAAGTGTTTCAAGGGGGTTTGGATGCAGTGGGAGGCAGGGAATTCCCACTGGGATGGAAGGGGTGGTGCAGGGGTGATGCCAAGGGTGCCAAGGAGAGGCTTTGCTGCACAGAGCCATCAATCCTCCCAATCCTGCTTGATTCCTTCGGCACAAACCAGAACTGGGCGGGGTTCAGATAAATCAGATCTTGGCTGTCTCCTGGCTCGCTGCTTCCATAGGGATGTGGCATTGGAGAAGCTCTTCCCTCTGCTCTCTCCAAAGGTGTCCAAGCCTTTTGTGGCTTCCCAAATCAGCGATGTGCAGTTTTGTACCAGTTCCTAAACAATGTCTAGAATCCAGAGTTCAGTATTCTGCTTTTTGGTAGTTTTGTTTTATTTTGGGGGTTGTTTTTGTGTTTGTTTTGTTCCATGCACCTCCTGGGGAAGGTGAAGAGCGATCATGGCACAACCAGATTGACACTGACGGCACCAAAAAGCAAAAGCAGCTCCCTCTCAACTTTCCTGCCTAAAAATATAATCTAAAAAATCAGGGTAAGATTTTCTGTGGCCAGTCTCCAGTATCAGTTACAGAACTGAGCTGTTAAAAGCAGAATACAGGGAGAATAATAAAATCCTCTTTTTGCTAAGTGAAGGGAAAACAGATAAATAGAATTATAGAGTGGTTTGGGTTGGGAGAGACCTTCAAGACCATCTCGTTCCAAACCCCTGGACACCTCCCACTGTTCCAGGCTGCTCCAAGCCCCATCCAGCCTGGCCTTGGACACTGCCAGGGATCCAGGGGCAGCCACAGCTGCTCTGGGCACCCTGTGCCAGGGCCTCCCCACCCTCCCAGGGAACAATTCCTTCCCAATATCCCATCCATCCCTGCCCTCTGGCACTGGGAAGCCGCTCCCTATGTCCTGTCACTCCATCCCTTGTCCCAAGTCCCTCTCCAGCTCTCCCAGAGCTGCTTTAGGCACTGAAAAGGGCTCTGAGGTCTCCTTGGAGCCTTTTCTCCTCCAGGCTGATCAATCCCAACCCTCCATAGGTGAGGTGCTGCCAATCATCGCTCATTCCCAACACCAAGGTCTGTTCCCACCACAGGCACTGTCAGGTGTTCATCCCAATATTCTTATCCAGCTACAGGATTTTTTTTTATAATCCTTTGGAAAGGTAGGGAGCTGGAAAGGAGGAATATTGCACCTCACCACAGAAAACCAGGCAAGGCCAAGAGACAAGGCCTAAAATGCACCGAACAGCACTTCCAGGAGTGCTGCTTTCAGTCCCCGTTCAGCTGAGAGAGCTTTTCCCAGGTCCAGGGCAAATCAGGGATGCTCTCCCAGGCAGGAAGTGCCTGGCTTGCAGAGCTGAGACTCCTCATTGGAAACTCCTGCACGGTGGTAACAGAGCACACAAACTCTCCTTGTCTCTTCCAATAAACCATAAAAACCACCCCAGGTTGTGTTAAATCCCTGCCTTGGGATGAGAGCAGCCACCTGATCCCAATAACCCTTGCTCAGGATCATCCATGCCCAGAGAGTGTTTGAGGAGCAAAACTGTACTATTGGTAAAACTAAAATTAAAAAAAATTAGAGTATAGAGGACAGGACTGCATTTTTTCCCCCCGTCCAGAGTCATATTTTTGAGTTGTTTCGCTTTTATTCTCCTTACCTTTCCTTCCAGCTTCCTGAAATCCTTTTGGCTTTTTTAATTATGCTCCAAATCCCCCCAGCTGCATCAGCAAAAAGCGGCCTTTGGCGTTTGCCTCTCGTGGAGCTGGGGAGAAGCCAGATCCTGTCACTTGTGGAAGCAACACTTCTGGCAGAGCTTGAGACAGAATCCTGAAATATTGAACAATTGACGTTCCTAGCTGCGAGTGGAGAATTTCCGTCGATACGAGGTGGCTGCTCTGTTTGATGGTTGCGGGGTGTCTGAGCGGAGAGCAAAATCCGCGTCCGGGGCTCCGCGGGAGAAGCTGGTGCGGACGGAAGGTGGGATGCGCGCACAGAAGGCAGGGATTGCATTCGGCAAAGGGGAAAGGGGCAGGAAAATGTGGCTGAAACTGAAAATTAGGGCGTTATTTCAATATTTTAACAGGTAAATTGGTTTAGCGGATAAAAACATGACGGGGAGCAATGCAAGGGGACAGTGAGAGCTGGAAGATGAGCACAGGGAGGGGGTTGTAAGGAATGAAACAGAACTGGTGGTGGGTGAATATTTGTAACAGAAATGGTTAAAATTTGGATGAATTACATTAATTTTGGATAAAATATACCTCAGCCTGTTAAACAAACATTGTTCATATAAAAATCTGAGTGACGTTTGACTGGCAACACTGATAAATTTGTTTGGTCCAACCCCATTTCTCTACAAAGAACTAATTTGGATTCTCAATCCGTATTTCTGCTGTATAATTTCATATATCGTAGGAAAAGCCGTGTTTACTGCAGATGATTTCCAGGTATTTGGATTAGTTTAAAAATATATTTTAATATTTTAGGCGTTGATCAAACACACCTCACTCATGAACAGAAAAGTAGGATTCCACAAGGAATTTTCAAGTGGTTTTTGCCTAGTTAGAGAATGCACGGAGATGTTTAACTGGGAGTCAATTAGGTGAGCTAAATAATTAATAAAGTCAGTTTTTCCTGGCCAACTTTCTTAAGAAAGTGCCTGCAAAACTTTGCCTTTGAGGGCTGACTTTGTCTTTCAGAGAGAAGTTGATTATTGAGCCCTTTCCAAGCTGCTGTCAGTGCCCTTGACACAAACGGGGCTGGATTGATCCAGCCTGGCCTGGGTGCCCAGGGCTGATCTACATTCACCTGAAACCACTGAATGAACAGAATATCCACGCTGTGACACCAGATTCCCCAGGAAAAGCTGGAATCGCCCCTGGGTTTTGGCAGCCCCGTAAAAAGGCACCACAACGAGCAGAAAGTGGCTGGGTGTGAGCTGGGGGGACTCAGTCACTGCTGCTTGTTCTGAAATTGTTGGGACAGCTTTTGTGCAAAGCCTCCCCCTCCCACACACTTCAAATCACTCTTTTTTTCCCAATCTGTCTCTTAATTTACAACTTTTTGACATTCCCCCAGTGTATGCCAAAGGACTGGAGGTCCAAAACTGTTGGAATTCATTCCTCCCCTTGCAGAGCAGATTCTCCCTCTGAGCATCCCTCCAAACCTCCCTCCCAGCATTCCTAAAATCCCCCACATTGAGGATGATAGGACACCGGGTGTCCTGGAGTGGCTTGGCTTGTGATTGAAAAGCAAACATCAGCTTCAATAGCAGCTCTGAGCAATAAATCGATTCCCAAAGGGACAAAATAGATCTTTTTTGTACAATCTCAGGCTCCTTGTCTCTGCAGCACAGTTGGGTATTTAAAGCCATTTTTCAATAATTGAAAATCAGCTTGAGGGGATTCACTCTGATGTGCACAGGGGACGGGAGGTGTCACACAACCCAGCTGGCTCGGGCTCATTCCTGGGCTCCAGATCCTGCCCCAGCTGGGGAGGAAATCCTTCACAATCCTTTCTGATTGACAAAAACGATGAGTCAAAGTCCTGACAGAGCAGCTAAGGGAAAATAACAGCTCAGAGCGGGAGACAAGGCTGGGAAAGGAACACAGGGACAGCGTGGAGTCTCTTCTAAGAGCATAAACCAAAAATATTTCGTTCACCCCACGCTCCTGAAGGCTTAAAATGCTTTGGTAGGGAAATAGGAGCAGATTTGACCGAAAGCCTGAAAGGTGAAAAGTGGCAAAAGACAAATTAGGAAGTCAGAGAATGATTTTGGTTGGAAAAGCCCTCCAAGATCATCCAACCTGTGACTGATCCCCACCCTGTCCCCCCCTCCCCATTCAGTTGTTCCTTGGACACCTCCTGGGATGGGGACTCCAAGCCTCCCTGGGCAGCCCTTGAAGGGGGAAAAAACCCAATTAAAACAACTTAGGAAACAAAAAACCCCTTGAATTGTGAAAGTGAGCGGATGGCATTGATTCCTCGTGTCCTGTCTTTTCTGCAGGGAACCTTCCTCACCTGAGACCTCTTCATGGTGTCCTCACTTCCCCAACCACCTGTCCCCTCCAAAGCTGCTGCAGATGAGCAGTGGGCCCTCATTTCAGCTTTTTTCTCATGCAGCAAAGTGGAAAGGTAGAGACAAGGCTGGGGAAGCTCTAAACTGATCCTTGAATATGCACAGGCCCATTTACAGAGGAGAGCTCCCCTCCCAAATTCCAAATTCCCCGTGTTAACGCCCCGCTCCTGCTTTTCCTCTTTAACTCGCAAACTGCATTTGCTGACAGCTGCGGTTCTCTTTGGGACAGCTTTGAAACAGGCAGAGAAAAGCCTCTTTTCCCTATTTGCTCCCATATCAAGGCAGTTTGGAGGAGACAGAAGGGGATTCAATTTAGCCAACTCAGCTCGTGCAGCAGGCGTCAAAGCACGGAGCTCGTTTGTCATCAGCCTTGGCGGGGGAAAGTTTGCTCTCAAAAATCACTGAAGAAAACAACCTTGCTTGTATAACAACCCTCGCTGGCTGCTGGATTTTCAAGCAGATGCCTCCTTTCCTCAGATCAAATAGTTGAAATATCATCCCTCGCCAGGTAAAGGGAAAAAAAACTTCATTGTCTGCATTTTTTTTTTTTCAAATCCAGCTGAAAAGCGCTTCGGGTTCTGTGTGCGGGCTCTTTTTTCCTGCTTTTTCAGATCACTGCCTGTGCTGTTCTGGCACTCCCAGGATCAATGATAACAAGCAGGTCTAGATAAGACATCCAAATTTCCTTTTGCTGGGAGTTATGACTTGGTAGAGCTGCAGTGCTCCCGGGACGTTTGCCGGTATATGTTTATTTATGGAGCATTTTTATTTATTTATTTGTCCTAATGAAAAAATGGAGCGCATTTATTTAAAAAAAAAAAAAAGGAGCTTTCAGGGAGGATTTCTAAAAAGTAACCCAGATTTGTGCCTTTTGCAGTGACTGTGGGTTGTGGGCTGCTGTATTTACACAGTTGATTCATGACCTTTCACGGGGCTGGACTCGATGATCTCCAAGGTCTTTTCCAGCCTAAACAACTCTGTGATTTTGTGATCCGTGGGGCTCTTTGCTAAGTAAAGGAACTCCAGCTCTTAAATCCCATCCTTCATTTCCTGTGCTTTAATTACCTGCGACCTGGAGTGATTCAGTGTCACTTCAGAGAGAAAAGGTGCTTTGTAAATAAATCATTTCCCTCCTGAGAGTCCCAAAGCATTGGTTTCACATCCTGTTATTAACACAGGGTCGTGCTGTCCGAAGGAATTTTCAGCCCCCCTGAATTCTGTGTGTTGCTTTTATAAAGATAATGAAGTGCAGTGATTTCAGCCAATGTTGTTTGCAGAGGGTCACTCCAGTGAGTTACTGGGGAATAATTTCCTTTTAAACTGAGGTGAAACACAACCCAAAGGGATTTCGTTTGTCTCATTAGAGCCCATTGGAACGTGTCATCTCCACAGGTTTTATTGGAAAAGGAGGAGTTGTTATTGAACCTGGTTGTGCTCTCCAAGCCCTGACTCAGGAGCTGGGCTGAAGTCTGGATTTGGGAAGAATCAGACAGGTAAATTAAGTGAAGCTAAAGGAACACCTCCCATCTCAAGAGGTGTGGACATGAAGGTCCCAAGAAAATCCAGCCCTCAAGGAATGAATTATTAGTGTGGATGGAGGTCATTTTTGGTAAAAGCCAAACCAGTTCTCAACATTTTCACTCTCAAATAATTAAATTTTTCTAATATTAAAATTCAACAAGCCAAATCCTCTGGTGTGACCCACAAAATTTAAGATAACCGAGAGTGTAGAGATAGATGAGGATTTATTGGGCTGCTGGTTTGGCCTATCAGAGCAGCAGCTGGGAGGTCCAGATCCCACCTGAGCTCCAAGACATCTGGAGGAACCCATCTGACTCCGGCTCGTAGGAGAAGCATCCCAAGCGGGGAAGAATTTGCATCCAAGAAAATTAATTGCTGGCTGTGGCACCACGGAGTTTCCCCTGAGAGGTTCAGCAGTTCTGCAGCTCCGAGCTGTGGGAATTGAGTGAAAAGCACTGGGAGAATTTTCTCTGCTGGGGAAACGTCCGCACGAGCCCAACAAACACCAGGAGCTTCTGGAAATCTGCCTCCCTGGGCCTGTCTCACTTGAATGCAGTTGGAAGGTAAGAACAAACTTCAAAACGTCCAAATAATCCTAAAAGCTTCTTACCGCGGAGTCCCCAAAGTCTTGATATAACAAAATTTATATTGGATGTCAAGGCCCAGGAACTGATTTGTAGCCGCATTAAATCCAGGGCAGGCCTGGAACAAAAATCCACGGAGCAGACACTTTCTGCAGACTGTAATTGCGAAGATTTTCTTCTCCTGTCCTTTCGCGAGTAAAAGGGATTTTGGAGATAATTTTCCAAATGTTTCAATTAATTTTTCCCTTGTGCAAATTGATTTTAAACTTACCCTTGTTAATTAATACACATTTAAATTATGTTGGGAAGCCACCATTTAGCATTTCACCAGCTCCAGCCCTGACACAGGAGAGGAACAGGCAAAGCAATTAAAATTTCACCTAATTTAGAATCAACCACACAGCTTCCAGCGAAAGGCCAGTGTGCATTTAAATGGCACTGTTTGGAGTTAGGCTGGAATTTATGATTTTCTTATTTGTGAATGGCTGAGGACTTAAAAAATTGTGTTTACAGGGGAGTGTTCACTTAATAAATACGCAGGAATTCCTGTAGCAGAGAAGTTGTGGCTGCCCCTGGACCCCTGGGAATGTCCAAGGCCAGGCTGGACGGGGCTTGGAGCAGCCTGGGACAGTGGAAGGTGTCCCTGCCCATGGCAGGGGGTGGAATGGGATGGGCTTTAAGGTCCCTTCTGTTCTGTGATGATTCTATCCCATTCTGTGATGATTCTAAAAAATGCTTCAGGTGTTGTTGTGACATTTCCCCCATCGTTGCGTGTTTTACCTTCACTTTTAATGTTGTAAACCTTGATGAGGAGTCAAATTTCACAGGAGAGAGTCGACAAAAAGCCCAGCAGGACACGGGATTTCCTTTGCCTTCCTGAAAGGATGCCCAGCCAAGCCATTGGTGCAAACTTGGCTGTGGTTGAGAATTTTTCTGGCATTTTCCTTTGCATTCCCAGTGCTGTGACATCCCCCTGCTTCTCCCCTCCTTGCCTCCACCGATGGGACCAGAGGAGCACTTCCCTTTGGAATCTCACCCTTTTCCATGGTCAGTCCTCGCTGTGCTCGGGACTGGTGGTGGCAGGAAGGGCTGCTGTGCTTTGCTTTCTGGATCCATCATCTCCATCGCTCTGCAGATTCTCTGGATTGTTCCTAGATTCACAGAAACATCATTTAGGCTGGAAAAACCTTGTAAGATCGCGGAGTCCAGTTTTTATCCCAGCGCTAACCATGCCCTCAAGTGACATTCTTCCCAGTTGGAACGTGTTTGAGTTCCTACAAAGGTATTTCTGACTTTCACACTTCTCTGTTATGCTTTCTCCTGCTGGACATGAGGAGGAACGAGGCACAAACTTCCCATAAAAAGATTGGATAACCCTGGTTGGTGCCTGACCTGCACTCCCAGTGGCCGTGTCCTTTGCAACCGTGCATGAGAAACGTGGGAAATCCCAGTGAGAAATGCTCCTGGACCTGGTTAACCCCCACAGGCCAAATTAATTTCTCTCTGAAATAACTGAAAGCACGTTGCCACCAGGGCTCTGTCCCTGCTGAAATCGTTCCCTTCTCCCTACTCCCAGCAGGGAAATCTGATTCTCTCTGCCTCTGCCTGGCTGTGGCTGAGGCTGCAGTGTCACAAATGACATTAGCAGCCATCATTAGTGCTAATTTTAGGCCTTAAGAGGCGTAACAAATATTTCACCTTTCAAGCTAAGCAAAAGAAATACTTTCCTTTTAAATTGCATTAGAAAATACACTTGGGCAGACCCACTCTGCCTCTTCCCCTAGGAGCTCGTGATCCACTTCACCCTCCCCTGCCATAAATTAGTGGAAAGGCTTCAGTTCATCCCAGCTCAGCCCTCTGGGTTTGTGGCCATGCAGGAAACGCCGACTGGAAAATCCCACGGCTGCTGATGCATCCGCAAGATGTTGGAATTGTGCAGCCAAAGCGATATTGGACCCGCTCTGGATATTGCAAATCAAACTCTCCTAAAGTAATTCCCATCTGTCCTTCCCTAGCTGAGTGAGTTCATGGATTACCCCCATCTGCTTCCCCGGAGTGTCCAAAATTTATGGTTTATTGGACGTGGTGATACCAGTTAAAGGTTGGACTTGATGATCTTGGAGGTCTTTTCCGACCTTAATGAGTCTGTGAGGGAAATACAAATATTTAAGAAAAAATAACTCCAAATAAGCAGATATTGATGAATGCAGATGCTGTTTAACCTCAACCTCATTGCCTTCAGGGAAAATTAAATAATCACAGAATGGTTTGGGTTGGAAAAGACCTTAAAGCTCATCTCGTCCCACCCCCTGCCTTGGGCAGGCACATCTTTCACCGCACCAGGCTGCTCAGATAACTTGGATATTCATATTTTAAAATGTTTTTAGTGTCTAACATTGTAGTCAACAATTACTGAGTGGCTTTGTCGTGGTCAAGCGCCGCAAACCGGTAGCACAAACGAAAATTTCCTAAATTCCTCTACAAATACACTGTCCTAAAAAAGCAGGCTGAAACCCAAGGCCATTTGTACATGAGAAGGTTCCCTACCAGAGCTGCTAGATCACCATTAATTTATTTGACAGCTTTTAGGCTGAGTTCAGATATTAGAGCTGTCATTGTAAAATGCTTCCATTTTTCCTTCAACGCTGCTTTGAGATGCTGCTGCTTTGAAGCTGTGTCAAAGTAGCTCTGAATCAGGAGAAACTTTCCATATTTTTTTTTTTTTTTTGGTAAGTTGAAAGTCTGAACAGCCTCAATATGCTGTATAAAATTGTTCTGAGGATCGAACCTCCTCCTATGGTACCCTGGAGCATTCAGTCACTTTCAATAAATCTCTTTTAATAATTTCTCACTTGTCCTTATTATTACTAACAGCCAGAGCATCTCAAGGCAATGTCAGAGTAAAGGCTTTGGCTGGATGCAGGAGGAAGGCTTATTTGAAAGTTCACATGAAGGCAAAGTAATCCAAATGTGAACTTTTTGGTGGAAAGTGGCTGTTTTTTTGCATGAATTTACAGATGGTGTCAATTCTGTCAAAAAAGTCACAGTTTCTTTGATTTAAGAAGTTGTGTTACAGGATACGGATGGTGAGAATGGAGTTTGGGAGGTCTGTTTTTCTCGTTCTCAAAGCTTTGCTTTGATTAGTTTTCTTTCATTATCTCTGGAAGAGCTGCGTTCAGCATCTGCTGGGAGTATCTGCCATTAAATAATTCCTGAGATATGGATTTGGGCTACTCGACTGTCTCCTTGTCCTTTAACAAAAATACTCAACCACAACTTTCCATTAAAAGCATCCTGTGAGTTCGGGGAAGGCTTTTCATCCACTTTTATCTTGAGTTAATTTCAACCCCCTTTATTGATCCCCACAACGTGGATGGAGAATTCAAACTGGACAATGCTCCCTTGTCTTCAGCTGGATGCCAGCCTGGATTTCCAATGGATTTATCCAGGGAGTGCTAAAAAGCTAATTCCAAGTAATTATCTGAATAAATAAATGCAATTCCCCATGTGGGGTGAGCTGGATCGAAACAAAACCTTGGCCAACAAATCTTTCTGCACCTCCTGTGGGGCTGACTCTGCTGAGCAGACCACAAAGATATTCCCAAGGTTTCTCCTCCCAGCACCTGCGTTCCTGTGGTTCTGTGATCCAAACTGCATTCTCTGCCCTAAAATTGATTTCCTCTTGAGGTATTTGTTTACAAAAGTGGCAGCTGAAGAGACCCCTTCCGAAGGCACTGCCTCACCCTTGAGCCAAAGTGAAAAGATTTAGTCTCAGGACTAGCCCACTCCTGAGTGTGCCCTTCTTTCCCTGAAAATGTTCCCAGTTCCCACTGAAGCCATGACCTGCAGGAGGTGATGCTCCTTGTAGCATGGTAGTTGATAAGGAAGGGCAAGATCTGGAAGAAACTGTTCATTTTTTGTGGTTTTGTGCTCTTTTCTTTGTTGTTGTTGTTGTTGTTGTTGTAGGACTGCCAGGAAGAGTTTCCAAACAAGGTTTGGGGAGAGCGAGCGAAGCCAATTCTCTCTTTATGGTTGCTCTTTTCCCTCATAAACCAACCCTCAGCGCTGCTGCCAGTCTATCATGGAGGAGATTTAATCTCTATAAAACTCTTGACAACTGCAGTGATAATTTCAGCCTCCCAGTTTATGAGATTATAAAAGGCACTTTTCCCTCACCGGCGTGAAGAGCTGGGTTTAGCCAAGCTGCAGCCGATGATTCAGACAGTTCATTTTGTGCCTGAGAGACATCCTGAAGCCTGGCACTGCCTTGTGACCAAGTACCGTGGTGTGGTTTGGAAAAAAGAAACAATTTTTTAGGAATCATTGGTCCTGTAACGCGATGAAAAGGATCTTTTCAAAGTGTAGCTTTCGAAATACCCCCATCTGACAGTGCTGGTGCTTACAGGGTGACAGGAGCGCGGGCAGAGTAATCACTAGGCTGCTTTTAATTTAAAATAATAGAGTTTGTAGGATACTGGGGTAGAAAACAGCAGTTCCTTACCTACAACGAGCCTTTTAATGGAGCACAATGGAATTTGGGGGTCGGCCTCTTCTGCCGGGTGATAGGACAAGGGGAAATGGCCTCAAGGGGAGGCTCAGGTTGGATTTTAGGAAAAATTTCTTCTCTGAGTGTGTGATTAAGCGCTGGAAGGGGCTGTGGTGGAATCACCAACCCCGGAAGGGTTCAACAAGGAGCAGACGCGGCACTCGGTGATGTGGATCGATTGACAAGGTGGTATTTGGCCAGATCTGGCCTTGATCTTGGAGATCTTTTCCAAGCTCGATGATTCCATGGTTCCCAGAGCCTGCGAGCTTTGTGGCTGCCCTTTGCAGCCAGAAGTGTCGGAGCAGAGGAGACCTCGCCGTGCCCGGGCTGTGCTGCGAGGGCTCCCGAGTCCAGGGGTGTGGGATCAGCTCTGCCGCCTCAGCAGCTGTGCCAGCATTCCCAGCACACGTTCCTGGGAGCAAGGGAGGAGCAGCAGTGATTGGGGAGGTAATGGAGCAGAACCTGTTTGTCGCTGCTCCTGTCAGGCCTTGGTGCTGCCGAGGGGAAAAGAGCCGGGAAACAGCAGAGCCCGGCTTTTGAGCCGCCGGTTTTGGGTTTTGCTTCCCCTCCTCCGGTTCGGGGCGAGGCTCTTGGATCCTCCAGGTTTTGTGGTTCAGAGATTTGAGAAGTAAAAGCAGGAATCCCATTCTGAGCCCTGGGGAGGGACGGCACCGCTGCCCAGCCCTTTTCTGTGCCGACGCGTGGAGCCCGGAGGGAAGAAACGGCGTTTCCCGGTCGGTCAAATTCGGCCGGATCTGCTGGGCGACACCACGGTGAAGAGAAGAGTGCTGGAAGGAGACAGGAACATCTGTGGGGCTGCCTGCACCTCAGCTTCTCAGCAACCAGGGTACAAAGACATCAGTTCTTCCCTCAGGGCACTGATTTCCTGAGGAGAAGGCGAAGCCTGAGGTTCGGATCCCTTCCCGAGCGATCGGGCTCCGGCCCGTAACGGGAACAGGCAGGAGAGGCTGGGAAGGCTCCCAGAAGGTCCAGAGGTAGAATTGTAGCCCTGGAAATGCTGCAGATGCTCCAGAAACATGACAATAGAAGCAGATAAATCTTTTAATTAAATATTTCACATATCAGTCGTAATTACTTCCAATTAGCGCTAATGAAGTAAGGATGGTGCAAACAAGCAATATAATCTGGTGATAAGCATTTTTTAATTAATATGAATGGCATGGATAGCACTAATTGATTCAGCTTGGGTTTGGTTTTTTTTTTAAAAACACTTCGGCGTTGAAAGAGTCTCTTATTTTTTTTTGAGCTCCTTTTCCTCTCCCTCTCTCTTTCCTCTCCTCCACTGCAGCATTTTTTGCTACTTGGAATTAAAATATTTGGAGTATCCCAACCTCAGTTTTATCCAAGAACGATTATTGTCTCAAATTTATATTTCGTATATTTTATGTGGTGATGAAATTAAGTCCTTGCCTCATCTCCATCGCTGCAGCTCCCATTATTAACAGAAGCACTGGAAATTGGATGTTTGTGGGGCATTTTGCAAAAGCAAACGCACCATGCAGGAAAGAGATAAGTTCAAATGCCAAACCCATCAAACCAAATTTGAAATCCTGTACTCTCAGACACTGACATTCTTTATCAATGTTTGAGATCCTTTTTAGAAATCCCAGGCACAGAATATTTTGTGGCTTATTCCGATGAGGAATCCAATATATGATTGTCTACAAAGGGTGGCTTTGCCAGCATGAATAAAGCCTTCAAAATGATCATGAATCACACCCAGAAGATTTATGGGGATGGTTTTCCCTGTTTTCTCTGGCTTAGGGTCTCTGAGACCCCCATATCCTGTTTTGGCTTTCCCTTCCAACTGTTGATCTTGTGCCAATCCAACTCTTCTGTAAAGATTTGTAGGGAAAAAATTAAAACGAAATATAAGGTTTTTACAGATCCAGTTTTTCCTGAAAATTTACACAGGAATACGATGCAGGGAACTCATCCACCTTTCACAGAGCAATGCAGTAGCTGGGAATTTTTTGGGAACAAACAACCACGTCCAGGATTAATCCATAAAGTTTCAGGGGTGCGAGCACAAACTGGAAACCCACTCCTGGTAATCACAGCCCTCTCCCTGCTTCTGGCAGTTTATCTTACACTTTGAGGGTCAATCTTTTCCTTTGATTTAATTCAATCCTCTGCAGCAGCTGTGGGATTTTAATGACTCCTGGAGATCCAGGAAGAGCTGCCAGTGTTGGTGTCTTCATTCCCTTCCTTATCAGTACAAAGGAGGGCCTGAACTGCGGCATTAAAGAGAAACATTGATTAAAAAGTCTGTATTTTCTTTGGTGCAGCCTCATTTAGTCTTTTAAACACCATCAGAGAGGATAATTCCATCAGGCCCAGGATCCAGGGCTGACAGACACCCTTAATTCCCTATGCTCCCTCTGGAATTTGTGACCATTAAACACATTTCAATATCAGCCCTTGGACAGGAGCTCATAACTCTTTCCATCCCTAAAATTACGTATTTTTAAGACACATTAGGAGACAGTGCTTGAAGAGGGGAAAAATAAATGAAGGCATAAAAATGAATAACAATTATTTTCTCTGCCCGTCTGAGGTGAGCAGCAAGCAGTCGTTGTCCTCGTAAATCACCAAGCGTCCAATTTTGGGAGCAACAATTCAAGGAATTTCAGCCAGCAAAATGAGCTAGGAGAGAGCAGCAGTTTTATGAAAACATTTCCAAGACAGATTGGATGGTTAGCTGGCAAATTGGGGGAGTCTATAAATAAAATATGGAAGGAGCAGCAGACTACGAGCTCCTTGTGTTACACCCAGCTTGTCCCCATCGGTAAATCTGTTTTAAAAGCTGCTGGGTGGCTGATAAGAATTGTCTTTTCTCTTTGAAATGGTATCACGCCATGCCAGCGCCGAGCCTCCTTGAGCTGGCCACGTTATTGGTGATTTGTTATAACAAACGTGTTTGCTGCTCGCTTTACGCCTGTAAGGACACATTTTCCTCTTGGTGGAGGTCATTAGACCTGAAATTCTCTCTCTGAGTGACAGCTTCTCCACAGCTCAGGAAAAGCTGAGGTGCCAGTAAGGATGGGTCTCATCTTGTCACAAAAAAAATTTGCTAAAAGTACTTTTTATTTTGCAGGAGGCCCACAGATCCCATCTACCTACATGAAACTGGGCTGGAGAAGAGGCGGACAACGACTTGGAATTTGATTTATGGATTTATTTTTTTTTCAATACTATAAAACTTTTTGTTGTTTTTTCCCCCCTTGTGGGGTTTGATTAAGATTTGCTGAGAAGCTTAAGGAGGGAACTCAGCCCTTCTTTATTTTTTCTGGAAGGGTTAAACAGCATCCTTGTCTCTCCTAATGAAAACCAAATTTTACATGCCATTTAAACTGAGTTTGTTTGTTGCTGGTCTTTAATACAGGCAGGAAGAAAGCTGCAAAAACCAGCCAAAAAATGAATTAGCAACAGAAATCTGTTTGAAAAAACGGATTTAGGATGTGTTTTAAAAACAGAAAACAGGTTTAGGCAGAACAGGAGATCTTAGACAACCTGCCCAGTAAGAATTACATTTACAGAAGTCACTCGGTGCTGAGAGAATGAAGACTTTGAGTTACAAAACAACCCAGCTTATTGAGGAGAACACAAAGCTGTACAATTAAGGATCAATCCAAACTGGGACAAGGTTTTCCAAAGCCTTCCCTACTTCACTGAGCTGCTGGAGCCTGTTTCAGGAGATAAATCCTGCAGATTTTCCTCACAACAGTGGCTAACCCAGGCCTGAACCCGAAACAATTACCAGCAGAAATAGCATTTATTGCTGTTAATTCCATGCTGTTGACTATGGAGGTGGTTCCACGATCCAAGTCCAGCTGAGCAGTGCCAGGAATTGGATTTCCATTTGCGGTTTGCGCCGTAGCTCAGCCCTACCAATGAGGGATGGAGATAAGGAACTTCCCAGAGTCATTCCGAGCTGGAAGTTAAAGGATCCTGAACGGCTTTAATGTTTCTTAAAAAGTGCTGCTTAATTAGGAGTATGTCCTTACCACCCCCAAATGGGAGGGGCTGGGAATGTGAGCCCAGGATAAAGGGTAGGTTCCCTACATTTTTGGGTAGGAAAATTTAAGAGGTCTGACAGGCTGAACTGAGGTTAAAGCCTAGGCGGAGAAATTAAAAGCCTTAAAAAAGCGAGAAAAGCCTTTAAAAAAGAGAGAAATTCAGGCTGTTTGATAAATGCCTCCTCTGGATGTGATTTGGGAATGCTGTGCTTCCAGAGGGCCCCGTTCCCTGCCCGTGCAGCGGCTGGGGTGCTCCCAAGGGAGCGTGGCCCAGGTGCAGCCCCTTTGGGCTGGGTTTTTGGAGGCTCCCGCTGGACAGAGGCTGCTCCCTGCTCCTGGCACGGCAGCTCCATCACCCAGCTCGGCGTTTAACCGCAGCTGGGGCTTGGATTTGCCTTTCATCCACCAGCCAGGAGCTGCAGCCCCGATCCAAACTCACGGATGGGAGCCCACAGGCAGAGCAGGGGTCTCCCTGGCCCCGCTCCACTGCAGCAGGATCGGGGCTGGAGCCAGAGCAGCTGCTGCCCTCGCTGACTTTGAGGCACCACTGAGTTCATCCCTCTCCCCACCCGTTATTCCCGAAACCTCTGCACTCCAGCAGCTCTGTGCTGGCGCTGCAAATGCTGTGCAGGAACGGGAAAACAGATTTGGAAATAGAGAGCCTGCTCTCGGGGCTAGAGAGAAGTTGCCAGGTGTGAGCTCTCTTTTCCTGTGTGGCTTGAAATTCCATGGAATCAGTGGCTTGAAGGAATCACTGAGTCACAGAATGGAAGGGGCCTTAAAGCTCATCCCATCCCCCCCCTGCCATGGGCAGGGACCCCTCCCACTGTCCCAGGCTGCTCCAAGCCCCAGTGTCCAGCCTGGCCTTGGGCACTGCCAGGGATCCAGGGGCAGCCACAGCTGCTCTGGGCACCCTGTGCCAGGGCCTCCCCACCCTCCCAGGGAACAATTCCTTCCCAATATTTAATCTAAATCTACCCTGCTTCACCTTAAAACCATTCCCCCTCATCCTACAACTGTGTGCCCTTGTAAAAGTCCTTCTCCAGTGGAAAGAAACAGGAGAAGCCAGATGAAAGTGTCAAACAGGAATATATTTCAGTTTGATTACGCTGCCCTTACCCTGGCAATGCATTTATATGTGCACTGTTAGAGGAAGGGCACCGTGACTCCAGAATGATTTTACTTTTGTGGAAATCTCAGTTTGCTCCAACAGGAGGGGAATCCTACCCTGCTGCAGCTCTGTGGAGTCGTGTCAGCGTTATTTGGGAATTTCTGCAGGAGTTTATTCCTGTGGAATTTGAATGGCAGAGTTTGTGCAGCTTTGCCAGCCACTCCTCAGACTTCTGGAATTCTGTGTTACAACACACAAAGCACACCTTCAGGTGCTCACCATGTTTCTCCAAACTCTCCTACATCCAGACCTTTCCCAAAGTCTCTCAGACTTGCAGGAAACAGGACTGATTCAGATCCAGAGGATCCGAGGTGTCGGTTCCGGCCTTTTCTTCTGGCAGGGAATGGGATTTGCCCCACCCTGGCCTGGAGCTTCTCCCTGAAACCTTCCATGGAGAGGCACCACAAGGGGTTTGTGCAGGCCCAGCCTGGGAAATGGACCCGTGAGGTCACTCTGGGATGCTTTTTGTCACTTAAAAACGAGATAACAAAAACGAGATAACAAACGCCTTCGTTTCCTGCCCCTTCGGTCCCAAGCTTTGCCCCAAACCCCCGAGACCCCTTGGGGTCAAACCAGGTAACCAGGACCCAGGGTGTCAAAAGTGCAGCACGAGATTTCAAACCATTTTTAATTAATCTAATTAAAATTAATTGCTTCTGCTTCTTTGGAGGGTCTGGACCGGGATGAGCATTTTCATCTTGCACACGCAGGCCTTCATGTGTGCTTTGAAGTGAGTTTCTCCAGCACTGCCATCAGCTGAGAGGTTCATGTTGAGGGAGTGGAGAAGCTCTGCTTGTCTCTCACATCCCAGGATGTTTGGCTGAATTTCATCAACACGGCTTTAGTAGAAAATGATTCATTAAAGAGGAGCTGCAACCAAAAAGGTAAAGCATGTGTGAAAGCTCTCAGGTGTTTTTATTTCCTCTTTAGTGACTGTTCTAATATGACCACTGACCCTTTATTTGTTTCACCGTTCACAGGTTTTTTATTAATTTTAGGTCAAATAGAGTGAAAACCCCAATATGTTTAATTTTGTATCTTGTGTTTGAATCTAAGTAAAACACTTATTTAAAAACAGGGGTGTTCCAAAGGATTGACAGCTGCTCCAGTTCCCATCAAACCCTTTGGAAAGGCTCAGTCCTGGCTGAGGACAGGATTGTCTGCACTGGTGTCCATCAAAAGTCAGTGTTGGCCATGAGCTCCCCTTGGAGCTGCTGCAGTTCCATCAGGCAGGAGGTGATTCCTGTCATACCTGGGCTGCTGTCTGAGGCACAGTCCTGACCTTGAACAGGGATTATTGTCAAGCAGCTGCCCCAGAGGGCCTCTCACAGGATGGAATCAGGTAAATAACAATAATCCACCATCTAGATTCCTTAATTATCATTGAACAGCTTGTTTCACCTTTTAATTATTGAGAGGTTTGATGACAAGATATTCCTTAGCATCTACTGAGGCTAAAATCCAAAAGGACACCTGTTGGGATGGGACCTGAACACCCTAAAGGAGACACAATAATTTAAAATATTCATGTTGTTTGCATTGCACTTATTTAATTGTTTTATTTCTTTATTTGGGTTCTTATAAAAGGCAAAGAAAAATCTGGATTTAAAGGCATCTTCTTCTTTTCCCAGCCAACATTTCACCCTCAGTGGTCCCGCAGTGAATGAATTATTGGGGATTTATGAACATATTAATCATCTCCATGGAAACAGTTTGCAATTTCACAGCGCAGGAGTTTGACTTCCCTGCATGACAATGAAAAAAAGGAAGGATCTGAAAAAGGGGGAGCTGAGGGGAGATGAAACCCCCTTCAAATTTAGACCCAAATTTATCAATAACCACTCCTGCTCTGCGAGAGGAATCAGCATTTCCAGCGACCCCAAGACCTCTGGAATTTGCAGGCAGTTCAGGTCACGGATCCTTCAAAAGACACAACGTGCCCTCCACGAAGGGCTTTGTAAAGGGAATTCATTTATTTTTTTCCCCTGCAATGGTGTTGTTTAAGGAACCAGCTCTCTGGGATGTGTTTGGCAGTGGTTTGAGACTGGAGACCTCAGGAAAGGAGAGAGGTTTTCCACTGAGGGAAAAGTGTTGGGCGTGAGGCTGGGCAGGAGTGTGGATCAATAACACAAATATCAGGGTTCAGGGCAAGCGAGGGAAAGGAAGTCATGAAATTTTAAAGCCTTTCTGTCACTCAGCAAAACTCAGAGAGGGAGAGAAAAATAGGAACACAGACGGACAATAATTTTTAACCGTGATCTTCTGGAATATTGGAATATTGGTTGGAATGCTGGTGGCCTCCTCCAACAGGTCCATGCCCCATCCCAGAGCGGGATGCAGCACCTGGTCCTGCTAAACCCCCTGAGATCCCATGGAGTTTCCCGTTATTCCACTTAGATCCAAGCATTTATTCTTCAATGCACCCTGCAGAGAGTCAGGAGGGATTTGCAGGTGCTCTCTGCCCTTCCGGGTGCCTGGAATTCCCTCCGGCTGCAGGAATTCCCTCGTTATCCCTCCCGCCAGAGTGGGATCTGTGCTGCAGACCAGGAACAGCTGCTGCCCCTTGGGGAGGAGGGGCTCTGGGAAGGGGATTTAGCAGAGAAGGGAGGGAAGATGAAGTGCAGGTGGTTTTGGGTGGTGTGGAGTACGCAGGAGGTTTGGGTGCTCCTGGGAATGACACAATTGCTGCTTTCAAGGTGAGGAGTTTGTTTTTTGTGGTTTTTTTTCTGGAAAAGTCTTTCTCTAAACAGGAGATTGAGGGTGCATTTCCTCCCCCTGGGATGTTGCTGTCTTGTGGCTGCTGCAGGAGAGATGTCCTGCCCAGGGCTGCTAAATTCAGTTGTTCCAGTTGCTGTAAGTGTTCCTGGGATCTGTGCCGGGAGACCCTGGAGCCTCCCGGGTCTCAGTGGGAGCTGGATGCTGCTTTCTCCTGGGCTTCGGGGAGCAGCTCTGCAAGGAAGGAGGTTTCCCTTTTGTGCCTTGGGATGGGTTCCCACCGAATTTTGCCTTTCCTGGGTGGAGGGGAGGTGTAGGAAGGGGATTGGAGGAGCGGAGCAGTGGCTTGGTGATAAAAGGTGTTCCCTGCGAGGGAGGGCAGCGTTCTTGTCCCTCACATTTGTGACGAGGCAATGAAAGGAAAACGAGGGGAAAAGACCATGAGGAGGATATGTAAAAAGCTCCGTGGGGACACAGCAAGGTGGAGAGCAGTCCCTCGCCGGATTCTTTTTCATGGAAAAATCCCTATAACAGCACAACCACTGCTTTTATTTTTCTGCTGCGCTTATTCCCCAACCGGGAGCTTTCAGGCACTGCACATGTAGGGAAAATTAGAAAAATCAACTCCTTCCCAACACAATTTCCTGCCTTTAGGTCCCAAAAATTGTAGAATAAGACTCCCCAAGTCCTGGTGGAGCAGCCTTTTAGCTTTGGATGCTTCAAAGCAGAAGTTCAGCTTGGTCCATGGCTGCTGGGCCCAGGGGAGTTTTCCTGGCTGAACATCACAGCATCCAACTTCTCCCTCTGATGTTGAGAGAAACATTTGCTGTTCCTGCTTTAAGTGGGACTGGGCCATCTGGTGGTATCACAAAAATCATCTCTGCCCTAGAAGGATTCCTAATAAACAGAGAGTTCCTCTGAAGAGGAGGAGGTGGGACGGACGTAAAGTGTTTGGGTCAGAGGTGTTCCCGGGTGGGCTGAGTTCCCTCGGCCTGTCAGCTGCTGTTTGCAGCCTGGAGGAGAGGCCTCTTGTCCCCTTGCACGGTGAATTTGCTGATTATAAACAGTGCAGGGGCTGGAAAAAAAACTAAATCAGCAAAATGCCTCTCTGGGTCAGGTTTGGTGAGGAACCAGAAGCTCCTCCAGGATGAACCCTCCGGGATGGGGACTTGTAAAAATGCCTGAGGCCAGCTTAATTTTGTTTTGTTTGATTTTCCTCTTTCCTTTCCCTCCCATCCTCTGTTCTCCATTGGGGTTTTTACTTCTGGGCTGCTCATCAAAAACTCCTGGTGAATGGACCCCCCAAAAAAAACCCTGACGAGACAGAATCCTTGGAGCAGCACTTAATTCCTGTTGGGTTTGGAGCTAATTTGTCTGGGAAGGAAATAAAACCCCTCATGGGCAGTGGTTTATACACCCGAGGGGCTGAAAGATGGGCACGTGAAGAGGTTCTTGTCCTACAGTGATAGGACAAGAGGAGGTGGCCTCACTTGTGCCAGGCGTGGTTTGGGTCGGATATTAGGAAAATTTCGTTGCCAGAAAGGGTTGTCAAACACTGGCACGGCTGCCCAGGGCAGTGGTGGAGTCCTCATCCCAGGAGAGATTTAAAAGCCATGGGGATGTGGCGTTTGGGGACATGAATTCGTGGTGATTCCGCTTTTCAGGCCCTACCAATTCCCACTGATCTGAACAAAGTTAGTTCTAAGGGGCACAGGAATACATTATTTATATTATATTATTATTAATAAGACATTTCCTCTGTATTTGACTCAAGCTGATGCAATATCTGCCTTCCTAATCAATGCTCTCGTGAGCTTTTGGAGTGTTCTGCACAAACCTGCTGGTAAAAATGAGGCATAAAGAAGAAAAATTCGCATGACTGTACACATAAATGATATAAAACGTGTTTTTTCCTTCTAATCCCAAGCTGGTGATACCCCCTGGTTCAGGCATCAGCTGCTCCCCTCGGTTCAACACCCAGCACTGCATTTCCATCTCCAAGACGCTGTAATTGAGCAGGGAAGGCAGCTCTTCTCTCCCCGTCTGACCAGGGAGCTGAGGAGAAGGAGTGACACCCCGCGGTTTGTGCTGCCGGGGGATTGTTCCTGTGCCTCCCTGGCTCAGCTGCACCATCAGTCACCTCCCACGAGTGAAACAAGGCAGCTGCCAGCCCCTGGAGCCCGTGGGGTTTTTGGTTTTCTAACTGTGCGAGGGTTGGGGTCACCCATCATTTCCTTCTCCTCGTAATGGCTTTTGTTTCGGTGTCTCTGGAGCGTCCACCCCGGGGCACGGCAGGGATGGGATCTTTGCTCCTACAGAAATCATCATTTTTGTCAGTGGCACAGCAGCACTCAGAGCTTCTAAATAAGGTGGATGAAACCCTTAAATAACTGCACTGTTAACGATTTTTATTACTTCTTTCTCCCTCTGGTGACAATGCATTAGTGTTATTCAGTATTTTGAATTTCTGAGGAATATTTGAGGATTTACTAAGGCTCTTGGCTTAATGTTTTAAAAATCACCAGCAGTGAGTTGTTACAATGCTGCCATTGATCTTTGGGAATCTATTTTTTGGGAGTAACCTGCTGCCCTGTGAACCTCTTTCAGTAGAGTGGATAGTTCTATACAATCTTTAATGTATTTCCCCAAGCTGTGCAGTA
Organism: Gymnorhina tibicen; assembly: GCA_013399875.1. Taxonomy (NCBI): domain Eukaryota; kingdom Metazoa; phylum Chordata; class Aves; order Passeriformes; family Artamidae; genus Gymnorhina; species Gymnorhina tibicen. Next base: position 388,492 of record VXAZ01007016.1, read on the forward strand.
CCTGGCTGTGTTGTGACGCTTTTCTCAGTGAGTGGTGAAATGGAGAAATATTTGTCTGCAAGTCCTTCTGATTTCACCTTTGGTTTATGCAGATGTTTTACCTCAGTTGGGGTTGGGAGGAATAACCTGTAATACACTTTACTTGCCAGCTCTGTGTAGCACTGTGTGGATTTCTTTGGAGATTTCCATGTCATGTTTTCAGTGTTTTAGGAAGAGGAAATTCAACGTGAAGTTAGGAGGAATTGGCCTGTATCAGGCACAGCAGCTGATGCTTTGGAAGGCAGGCGGAGAGATGAGAGGAGAATTTTGCTGAGGTGAATGGTTAATATGCTCTCGTAATAATGAGGGGCTTATTTATGCTGCATTAATGTTTTGTAGCGCTGCTGTCTGCTTTAATGTTTCATCTCTCTGCTGAAAGCACTGAGAAACCCTTCTTAGCACCGTGGGTTTTGCTGTTTTGCTGGGAGGGACAGGGCAGATTTTCCTGAGCCTGGAGAACTCGGTGGGAGCTTTGGGGCTGGGGTTTGGCAGCCCTGCCGCGGCTCCTGGGCATTGCTGGCATCTCATCCCAGCTCCTCGCCAGCAGCAGCAGCGCTTGGGATCACGCAGGGAGCAGGAGCGAGTCTCACACCGGATCATAAATTAATCCTGGTCTTTGGGATGGGTTTTGCTTCCCTGCTTGCTGGTGTGCAAGGGTGCCCTCTGCTCTCCGAGTGCTGGGAGAGAGGGAACTGTCCCTGGATCGCTGCTGGCTCAGGGAGCAGGGGGGTGGTGGGATGTGCTGGGACCTGCAGGGCTTGTGCTGAAATCCCAGTCCTGTGCCTGAAGGGTTGCTGGGATTGCTTCTGCCCACCTCCATCTGTGCTGGGGCAGGGTGGCTGAAGCAGCCCAGTGGAAAAGGACCTGGTGGTGCTGGCTGACAGCAGCTGAACGTGAGCCCAGGTGTGCCCAGGTGGCCAAAAAGGCCGATGGCTCCTGGCCTAGATCAAAAATAGCGCGGGCAGCAGGAGCAGGGATGTGTTTGTCCCCCTGTACTCAGCACTGGTGAGACCCCACCTCAATTCCTGTGTCCAGTTCTGGACCTTCACTGCAAGGAAGATTTTGAGGGGTTGGAGCATGTCCAGGGAAGAGTCTGGAGCCCCAGGAGCAGCTGAGGGAGCTCAGCCTGGAGAAAAGGAGGCTCAGGGGGGCCCTTGTGGCTCTGCACAAGTCCCTGACAGGAGGGGGCAGCCGGGGGGGTCGGGCTCTGCTCCCAGGGAACAGGGACAGGAGGAGAGGGAACGGCCTCAGGCTGCCCCAGGGGAGGCTCAGGGTGGACACCAGCAGGAATTTCCCCATGGAAAGGGTGCTCAGGCCTTGGCAGGGGCTGCCCAGGGAGGTTTGGAGTGCCCATCCCTGGAGGTGCCCAAGGAAGGCCTGGAGGTGGCACTCAGAGCTCTGGGCTGGGGACAAGGTGGGCATCGGGCACAGCTCGGACTCGATGGTCTGGGAGGGCTTTTCCAGCCTAAATCCCTCTGAGTCCGTGTCTGTTTTGGCCCCGGGAGGGCTGAATGCTGGCGGTGGAAAGGCTGTGACTGTGCAGCTTTCCTTCGGAGTGACATCCATCTCTCACACTGTGATTGCTGTGACGGCAATGCTCTCTGATGTTTACCTTTCAATCAAATCTTTCCAGTGTTGTTGGCTTCCACTTCAGAGCTCGATGACTGGTGAGGTTTTGTGAAGCACCTGTGATGATTTGGTTACTGATAATCCTCACAGAATGAAATCTATCTCGCAGAAACACTCAGTGACAGAAATCCCTCTGTTTGCACCACTGCCTGATTGCGTTTCCAGGGCTGCCTTTCCCCTGTGCTTCCCTGTTTTGACAGGACTGGGCAAAAATTCGTGTGTTTAACTACATTTACTAAATCTACAATCGATACAAACTTATCTGTTTTTAAGAGACTTTGCTTTTTCCTTGCTTTAACTGTATTAAACTCTGCACATTTACCTGTATTGAACCTCAGCGTCTGCTTCCCTTGCCAAAGGGACTTTGCATTCCATGACAGGGCTCAAATATTTGTTCTTCAGGAATTAGGTGGACTTCCTTTGGACTTGCCATTTAGTTTGTAATACCCAGAGAACTCTATTTTAAAGACTAATCATGCAGTTGTGTATTTAGTTCTACCTTTGTGCTGCAGCTGCTGGGCGCTCTGAGGCACAGATGGGAACTTTCCTTCAAGGAAAATAGGATCAGAGCCCCAGTTCCTCTGTCTGGGGCCTCACTAACAGGTCCTTGACTCTTTAAAAAAACCCCTATTTCTTGGGTCTGTTGGCATAGTTTTTTTCCTTCTTCCCAGCTCCTAAAAGAAATCTCTCAGAGAAAGAACAGGGGGATTGGAGAAACTTGTCAAGAGGGTTCTTTCTCCTTTCTATTCTTCCCAAATCTTCCAAGCAGGATTTAAGGTGGTATCTGGAAAAATGCTGCTCTTATAATGATGTGATTAAAAACAGTTTGCACCTGCTATTTAAGGAATGAAGAAGGGAGCTTGGGATTTAAAAAGTGAGATAGGGGAGCAAGAAACCCAGGGATAACAATGTGGTTGGGGCTGCTTTTACAGTAAATCCCAGGACAGCTCAGGTCGGAAGGGCCCAGAGTGATCCTCTGGTCCCACTCTCCTGCTCAGGAAGGGTCATAGCATGGGATGGTGCCCAGAGGGTTCTGGAATATCCCCAGTGAGGGACATTCCATGAATTGGAGCCCTAAATGAGCTGGAAAAGCTCTAAACTAGAGCAAGCCCAACTGTGCTGGAGGCATGGGATGTGCCTTGGGTGTGTCCTGCAAACCTGGGAGCTCAGACCGCCCCTCTTCTCTGGTCAAGCCCTGGCAGAGTCACGGAAAATAAAGTTGATTACACCAGAAACAATTTCAGTTTCTTCAGAGAAAGGATGTGGAGAACCTTCAGCCTCCTTGTGATTTAAGCTGCGTGCTCAGAGCCCTTTGTCATGAGCGAGCTGCCTCTGAATGTCTGCTCCAGGCAGGAGGGGTGAAGTCTTTGGGTATTTTTAGCTCTTTTCCATGCCTGTGGTTTTTATATGCTAATCTGTTTGTTTCTTTCCAGCCTTCGGAATATTCATTCCACAACATCTAAAATTTGACACCTGCTGTAGCTTGTATTAGCACTTTCACCCTCAGAAACCCAGAAATTATTAAGGTGGAGTAATTGCTATCCTATTATATAATAACTACTTTAATCCAGCAATCATAACATGATTTGAAATGAACCCTTTTGTGCCATTGATTTTGGAATAATTACTGTTATATTGTACTTCTGCAAGAGTTATTCTCAGTTAACCACTTGAAAATAATATGCTCTACTTATTGAAAAAAATAAATCTGATTATCCCCCAAAGCTCAATGTTCTCTCTACATCTGTGCCTCAATTGTCTGCTGGTGACCTGAGATGCTCAGACAGGCTCCTTTCTGTAACTACTCCAGGAAATATCCATGGGCCAAATACCTCATTCCAAGCAGCCTTTTTTAGTGGGGGGTTTTTCCCTCTGAACCAGGGACGTGGTCACTGTTCCACCCTGGTGGGGTTGGCAATTGTCTAATCAGGAAAGAGTGATAAAGACTCAAGGAAAATGCAGGATTATTTCCCTCTTCCTGCCTCCAACATCTGTTTTTCTTTAGTCTCTCTATATGCATAAAAAATCCTAATAAAACCATCAAATTCGGTCAACTGTGGTTTTGTCCCTTTGAAGCAAGGCTGATCTGGAAGGAGATGTTGTCCATATTTAAAGATAGGAAGAAAAATACCCTGTGCTTATTGGTTATCCATGGGAGCATTCCCACTTTCAGTGTCTTGTCCTTCTGAACTTCTAAATTCTTGCTGGGAAAGGGTTTTTTTCAATAGGGAAATCACGGAAAAATTGTGCACTCTCAGCTTTTTCTGATTTCCTGGGAGCTCTGGTGTGGCCTCTTCCCTCCTGTGTTGCAGAATGGAGAGGAGGGAAGAGGTTTGACCATTTATTTCAGTTGCATCTCTCCCTGATGGGAGAGCAGGGGTGAGTTTGCCTCCTTTGGTCATCGACAAATCTTTTTTGAAGAGATCAGGGGTGTGACATTCTCTGTCTGGAAAGCGATGCAACACTGATCAATGAAAAATATTAGAGTGGAAGCAGTGACAAAACTCCAGTATTTTCCTGAAACATGCATTTCTTTGGGGCTAATAGCCAGAATGAGTGAGCAGCTTTGTGCCGTGGAAGATCCAAAATGAAATCCCAGCTGTTCTTTATGAGTCACCTTTGTAGTGGCTGCGGAGGAGATTTGCTAAAAAAGAGATCTGAGTTTTCCAGCTGTGCCTCTACGTGGACAAGACTGTCACATCTTTTCAAGGCTGCTCTTTTCAGTGAGCCCAGAGAATGTGGGTCGGCAGACTTGAGAGCACACGAGCAGGCTGATGAGACAGAAGTGAAGGACTCGCTAACGTGTCGAGTATTGATGTTGCTGCAAGCTTTCCCTTGTCTCCCGCTCCGTGAGTAAATAATTCACCACGCTCCTGTTAGCCCTCGTGGTGGTACTGAAGGATTTTTTTTTTTTTTCGTTAATTTATAAATTTCGTCTGGGAGGAGTTTTCGATGGTTTCGGGGCTGTGGTGGCGGGACGTGTGTTCCTTGGGTCCGCCCAGTTTTACATAAGCGGTTTCCCTCACTTTTTCAAGGCGTGCAGAGCTGCTGTTTCTGAAAGGTCAGGCTGGAAATTGCAGTTATTGAGCAAAATACAGCATATTTTAAATTACAGCTCCAATTGTTATTGATGGAGATGAATTATGATTGGAAGTTCAAGGGAAATGCTGATGGAGTCAGGAATCATCTCACTTGTACTTTTCCTCCTGTGTGCAACGAAAAAGGAATATTAATCTCATCCAAACCCGTAATTCTTTTATAGGCCCTCACCCATGTTGCTGCAGCAGTGGGGTGATGTTTTTAGGGCAGGTTCTCCCGTTCAGCTCCCCCATTAATCTGGGATCCGTGGAGTGTTGGCGTTCCCACCTGGTCCATGGGGAAGTTCAGAGTGGCTGCTCCTCCTCCGTGTGCCGGCGGCTCTGTCTCTCTGGAATGTGGTCAGTGGCACGGAGGGAGGTCCAAAAGCCTTTTCCATGTTTGTCCTGTTCATCCCTGCGTGGCCCGGGCCGCTGCCAGAGGCAGGCAGGGTATTTATAGCTGGAATATTTGATGTTGGTGTCGCCTTCCCGAGGCCATGCCTGATTCCTTCGGGTTCAGCGGGCTCCATGAGACTGCTCCTGGTTTTTGTGCTCCAGGCAGAGCTCCCTGAGTCAGTGCCAGCCTTCCCTTGGTGTTTGCAGTGGATTTTCCTTTAAAATATGCATTGCCCTTTGGATTTTGTGTAGGCTCGGCACCTTCTGGTTCTGGGGCTCTAAGAGCCCTGAGGAAGTTTAAGGAATGGCTTGTTCGGGATCATCATTCCCAAAGCCCTTCCATTGAATTAACCAGGTTATTTGTAGCAGCCCTTTGGAGCCAGGTCAGCCTGAGGTGCTCAGGAATTATTGCAGAGCTGCTGGGAATCCGTGTCGTGGGAATTCTCTGGAACTGGGAGAGGTGGGAAGCACAGGGATAACCCTTTAGCGCTCCCCTGGAGCCAAACCCTGGGATGGAGGGTTTTGCCATGTCCTCACTGAGCCTTTCCTTCTGGACTTCCAGAAGGACTTCCTGCTTTTCCGAAGGAAAGAGCTGTAAATTGCCTCGTGGGGATTTCTTGGGTTTCAGGGTGGGTTTTTTCCCTAAAAAATACATCCATGAAGTGAAAGTGCCTGGGCCAAAGGAGTTTATTGGTGTTCAGAATTTAATTTAAAATCATGTTTGTTCAGTCTTCACATGCAGACAACTCAAACTTCAGTGCAGTCTGGAAGCCAAGTTTACATCCTGTTTGCCTCTGGTCCCTGTCTTATTCCCCACTAATTTCCTTGACTTTAATCACCATTTCAGTCTTTTTCCCTGGGTTTTATTTCGCTCTGTAGGAAAAGGAGAAAACCAGGTCCCATTATTCTGTTGACTCCTGAGAACTGTGAGAAATAGGTCATGAATAGGCTTTTAGGATAAGTAGTTTCTTCTTTTTCCATGGATAAATAGGAAGAGGTTGACGTGTTTGGGTTTTTACTTTCCTTTTTGACTTTATCCTGGTGCTCCTTTTCTTCTCTTCTTGGATGTCTTCCTTCACCTACCAGAAATCTGGGATTTTTTTGCGTTAGTGCCAACATAATTAGGCTCAAGTTTAACAAAAATTAAGTGTTAATTTGGTAACGGAGGAAAAAGACCCACTCAGGCCTAAGTCTGATGGTGACCAGGGAGGATCAGGGCCCTCAGGGCAGTGGGAATTGAGGATTTTTGGCCAAGACAGGCTCTACCAGCACATCTCCACCACAGCCACGGCTTGAAATGCACTGATGGCTTGAAATGCACTGGTTGCCTCATCCCAAATCCTGGAATTACATTCCTCAGCCTCCTGTACCTGAAACAACTTGCCCAAATTTTGTTCTCCAGCAGTGCCCAGAAGCATCTACAGAATAATCACCTTCAAAATTTATTGCTTCATGTTTTTAACTTCAACCCAAAAATGCTGAGACAGCTCCATGTGTCTGGAGCCACTTTCTGAATCCCAATCATTCCAACACCTGACCCATGACTCGGTCAGCATATATTCCTTCAATGTTTTTGCAAGGAAAAGATGTCTCTAACGCTATTCCAGGCAAGGTTTACAAGATTTCATGATTAAAAATGCATTTTTATGCTGTTTCCAAAACACCACTTTCATTTTATTGCTCAAGTGGTATAAATTCCACAGTGAGCACTCTATGAAATGCTATTTATAGAAGGAATAAATGGAGCTGCAGCCCTGTGCTGGGGTTTGCTGGCTCGAGATGAGCTGTATTTTATACCTGGCAATTATGTACAGAAAAGCAAGAGGAGAAAACGCTGTTTGCAGTGATTGTGGGGTTTGTGTGGCCCCGTAGAACATCCAGCAGCGACTGGTGAGACCTGTCAGGGTGATCTGAACTAAAAAAATCAGGGTGACAGTAACAAATTGTCCTTTTCTGCTGCCTCTGTAATTCAGTGAACCATTCCCGGGTATTACTGCTGGAATGGGGATTCCAGAGGAACCAGCAGCTGCAGCCTTTGCCGGGAATGTGGGCTTGGAGATACTCCTGGAATGATTTAAGGGCTGAGTTCTGAGTCAAGTGGAGGAGCCAGAGTTTCTGTGCTGAGGAAAAGAGCCCGGGAAGGGCCCCATTCCCACCCTGGCCCTGTCTCCTAAGCACGTGGAAGCACCTGAGGAGAGGAGACGGCCTCAGGCTGCACCAGAGGAGGCTTAGACTGGACAGAAGGAAAAATTCCTCTTGTCCAGCCCTGGCACAGCTGCCCAGGGCAGTGGTGGAGTCCCCGTCCCTGGAGGGATCCGGAAGCCACCGGGACGTGGCACCTGGGGTCAGGGGTCCGTGTTTGGACTCGGTGATCGTGGAGGGCTTTTCCAGCCCAAATGATTCCATGATTACCTCAGCAAACCAGGAGTTTGCTCCAAGGAATGCTAATTCCAGCCGGGTTATTCTCAGGCCTGGGCTGCAGGAGTTGTGCAGAGAAGGGAATGGAACACTTCTGCCACAAGGGGATATTTTTCTTCCTTCCACCTTAGGTTCAGCATTTGGTGCTGTACTAAAGCATTTGGCATTTAGTGACAACTTGCCTTTATAATTTAAAGGATTTTCTTTATATACGGAAACGAATCCATCTTTGTCATGTCCTAAGTGAAACCACGCAACATCCAGGGCATTGGAGAGCAATTTAAAGTGGGCAGGTTTGAGAGTTACTCAGTGACTTTTATGGTTTAACAGGGGTTAGGAAAAAGGAGAACTTAGTTTTGAGTGATTTCTTGCAAATCTTGAAATGATAATTTGAATAAGCTCAGAAAAATGTCAGTATATTACAGTATATTAATATATATAGAGGTATATCTGTGTATATCTGTAATATATATGAGTATATTAAAAAACTAAGCCTCAGAAATAAAATTAGTACAACTAATACAAATAAACTGCTGTAAACCCATTTTAATTCGAGGTTATTTATGATCAAATCCAAAATTTTGAACGATTCTCCCGCTGCAGCCTTGGAAATGAGCTTGTCTTGGTGGAGCTGCTATGGGTAGATGGTAAATGATTGACTTATTTCTGATGTCATGGAAATGACACAGTTTTGAGGTGCTGAATATCAACTTTATGGGCTTTCCTGACACTTTTGAGTTGGGAGAGCTCCTGCCTGGGAGCAGCCCATGGCCATGCTGGGATCTGTTTTGTCAGGGCCCTGTGCAGAGCTGTTGGGGAAGTGCTGATTTTCCTGGCAAGGGAAGGACTCAACATCTGCCAGGCAAAAAACAATGGGAATGAGGCACTTTCCTGCTGGTGAGGAGTCAGTGCTGTCCCAGGGGTGGTGGTGCTGAGTGGGGACTCGGGGTCACTTTGCTGGCCCAGGTGGCCTGACCTTGTCACTTAATTAAGGCTTAATTTAATGGTTTTATTTGGGTTTGTGCTGGGTTTTGAGGAATTAACTGTTATAGAATGGATGTGTAAATAAATTACAGGCAGCACTTTCTGCCCTGTCCTCAATTTAAGATAAAAATGAGAAAAAAACCCCACAAAACCCCCTTAATGCACCCAAGAACAGGACCCCAACCTGAACATTGTTTTTTTAATTTAAAAATTCTTTTCCTATTATTCTTGCTCTCTCAGTAAGAGAGAGCTGTAGAACCTGTGCTGCACTGGGGAAGTGAAGGCAAACAAGGCTGTTTGGAGAAGTGTGGAGTGTGTGGGGAGCCAGCCCTGTCCCAAGAACACCACCCAGCTGTCTGAGGAGTTTCGGTGTCACCAGGTTTCATTTCAGCATGCAAAATGTGACATCATCTGTGGAGGAAGGTTCTAAAAGCAAATGAAACTATGGCAGCTCCTTTTATAGTCACTTAATGCACAAGGGAACTATTTTTACATATCTTGGTGAAGGAAAAGAATCCATTAAAATACAATTTTCTCTTTTTTTTCCCTAAAAAAAAAAAAAAAAAGTCTTGAATTCAAGGCAGGTTTGTTGCAAAAAAAAGGCGAAGCCACGCTCTAAAGAGAACAGCTGCCTCCGTTCCTGGGGACTGGAGGTCAGGTGTGGAAAACTCCCTCTGGAGAGGGCGGGTGAGAAACTTCCGTGGAGCGCGGTCAGGTGGCGACAACTTCAGACCAATAAATCCCCTGTTAAACTCCCCAAACTCGCCCGTCAAAGCCTTGAACTTAATTTTTTGAACGCATGTTTAATGCAAAAATAAATCTCTCTCCAGAGAGCAGCAAACTTGCCAGACTGAGTTAAACACATGCAGCTGGGCCAGAATGGTTGAATATTTAATGAGCTGGCGCCAGATTTTGGGTCTTGTTTGATTTTTCTTCTTTTTTTTTTTATTTTTAATTTTATTTTTTCCTGCTATTAAAAAAACCCCAATCCCACATCCTGTTGTCTGAGGAAGGAGGAGAATTGAGTATTGAGTACTTTGCAAATCTTTACCTCGGTGTGCTAAACATGTTTTTGGGTTGCCTGTGCTGAAAAGGAATTTGATGTCGTGCCCTGACTTATTTGTTAAAACTCCTCTCAGCTGCTCAAAACAGGAGTCATCTTTGATAAAGGTTTTGAAGAACATCTGTCATCTGTTCTTCGGTGGCTGGCAAAACCAATTCAATTTTTATTTAATTTAAAATGATGTTCTTTGGGATCCTGATGAAGCACAAGTTATCCTGCCTTCAACTCGAGCCGTTTTAGTGCAAAAAATAGTGCAAAAATGAAGCCCATTAGAAGGGCATGCAACCACTGGCACTGATGAGTGGAAATTGGAGATACTGGGCAGGCAGCCTGGGACTTTTCTGAGCGGGGTGAATCCAGTTGTGGCATCGGAGGGGAGAAGCCAAGGGTTATTTACTGCTGGCCCGGATTTATCCGGGGTGTTTTCGTGTGGGCCGGGCTCGATACGTGTGTTTATTTTTAGAGTCCCCAGGGGCTTTGGGATGTGGAGAAGAAGCGGGAGGATGATCAAATTAAAAGTGAAGCTGCAACATAAAGTGAATAAATGTTAGGATTGGGTGACATAGCCATGAAAAAGTGCTGGTAATTCCTCCTGACGTGATCCAGACAGATATTTTACCCAGTTCTCCCGAGGAGCAGTTACGAGTTCCCTGGAGTGTGGTTCAGCGCAGGCTGTGAATAGGTTTCCTTTTTTTATTTGGCCATTTATATTTGCTGGATTTCTGGGGTTTTCTGCTCTTACACGGAGGAGGAAAATGTACAAAACACTGGGTCTGGAAAGGCTGCTGAGGTGCAAAGCGTGGCCTCAACGTGTGGCTGAGGGATGAACTTGTAACCAGGGGTTTGGGCACAAGTTTTCCGAACCAAACGTGGTGTCAAACGTTGGAACAGCTGCCCAGGACAGTGGTGGAGTTCCCATTCCTGGAGTTCCCATTCCTGGAGGGAGTTAAAAGCCACGTGGGTGTGGCCCTTGGGGGGGACATGGGGCAGCGGTGGCCTTGGCAGTGCTGGGAATGGTTGGATTTGATGGTCTTGGAGATCTTTTCCAGCCTAAACGATGCTGTGGTTTTGCTCTGTGTCCCTTCCTCAGGGACAGCTGGCTGCACCTCGGGGGGCCTTTTTTGGGGGAAAAAGAGATAATTATTATTATTGTGCAGTTATGGTGGTTATGGACATTTAATTTATAGATTCCAGCCCGTGGCCAAGCCCCATGCAAGGAGCAAGATTAAAAAAGAGGAGTCATTACATTCTCTAATGGCTGAAATCCTTCTCTGGAGCCTTCTCTGTGGTAACTTCTGAAATTGTGGCTTTCTTCCTAAGTTCTTGGAGGAGAAATTGGGATTGGTGAGGAATCTTGGATTGGGAGCTAAGCCTGTCCTTTGGAAATGCGTTAAGTCAAGTCTCCAATTATTCAGAAAGAGAAGGAAACACCTGAACTTCCTGAATATTTCTGGGGCTTTTGCAGTGTGAATTAATTGTCATGTAAAAATTCTTTATTTATTTATCTATTTTTTTGTGGAGTGAAACTTGGATGTGTAATTTTGTGGGTTATAGACATTGGAATAAATTCTGAAGGGGTGGAAAGACAAAATAATTTGGCTTCATTTCCAAAACTGGTCAGCTTGGTGTGAATTTTTCTGCTTTTTTGGCCCTCTGTGGTTAATGTCCATTTTTGGGTTCTAATGTATTGTGGAGAGAAGTGAAGAATGCATTGAGAAATTCAAACTACATTGCAAATCTTATCTGGATGGAACTAAATTATCCATCCTGACACAGCAGAAAACACAGGGATATCACCTCAGGATGTGTGATTAAACTGGGGGATTTCTCATCACGACATCTTGGGTTTTTGGTGGAGTACAAGCGATCAGAAATTGCTCTGTATTTTATAAGTAGCTGCATTTCCTATTCCACAATCCTGTTCTGCAATATTTCTGAGATCACAGACTTTTCACAATATAAAATAATAACACATGGGGTTTGTTTTTTGGTTTGTTTTTTTTTTTTGCTGCATTTGTGAGGCTTCCCCCCTCTCAATATCACAAAACTCAGTTTTCCATCAGAACCACTTAAGGCACGAACGAAGCCTGATGCTCTCTCTGAACTCGCCTTCTGGTGAGCGGCGACGCGGGGTTGGCACAATCTGTTCCTCAGGTGGGGGAAAGGCTGGAGAACAAAGCTCCGCTTGGTGCGGCTGCGGATGGTTTGAGTAATTCTAATTTTGTAATGCTAATCAATCTTCTGCCTCGTCCTTGGCTTTATTTGGTGGGAGAATTGGAAATTAAGGGAAGCAGAGATCGGAATTACCGGGGCAGTTGGGCTCCGTAATCACCACCCAGCAGAGGATTTCCTTTCAGCAGTGAGCAGGAAATGCTCAGGACAGTGGCATTAATATTTTTGCTTTGAGACAGGTTCAAATGAACCAATTCTAGGCATAGGATAAAGTGAAAATCACAGATACCCAGAGCGTTTGCTGCACCCCAGATGACGAATTCTAAGCTCAGGGTAGGATTCTTACAGATATTTAGGCTCCTTCCATCTGAAAACTCTTGGAATTGGGAACCTAGGATGGATTTTTTTGTTGTTGTTGTTACATTTGGCTTGCAAGAATTTTATGTGCTTGAGTAAAAGGAAACTTTGTGAGTCCACATGCTCTGAGTAAAACAAAGACTTCTAGGGACAGAAAAATGGCAGTTTAAATCAGAACTCACATCTGTTGATGTAACTGTTTTGTCACTCGTGTGGGGTTTTTGTTGGGCTTTTTCTGTTTTATTTCCGCGCTCAGCTTGGAGCGAGTGCAGATGGGGAGAAGTGTGGTTATTTCTGATGATGATTGTGTGGATCCTTCCCACAAGAGCAGCGAGGAGAGGCTGAGAGAGCAGACAGGAAGGGTTGAGGGGCAGCCTCGTGGCAGGGTTTGTTCTCCCTGGCTTTTTGGAGTCAGTTGCAATATGTGATTATATTTTCTCTCGTAGAACTTTGAAACTACTCTGGGCGCTGCATTTTTATTTTTATTTCTCCTTTTACTCCAGTCGTGTTCTTGGAGTGCTTGACTACTCTTTTTTTCCCCTTCATTTATTTTCCTGGAAACAGTTCAAAAGACATTCGGAGGAGTTAATGAGACAATTTGCAATTTATCTTGGTGGGTTTTTTTTTTTTTTTTTGGGGGCGATCCAAAGCCATTTGAAGGCAATAGAATGGTCTCATTGACTCTGAGGAGCTATGGGTGAGGCCCTTGATGAGAATTGTTGTGAGTCTATTGACAATTAGGTGATGTCTCCATATGTGAAATGATAAAATACAAGTGGAGATGTTATAGCTCAGAATGTTTTAGTGCTGCTTTGCAGCTCTGTTTTTTCCAGCACGCTGCAGTTTCTCTGGTGGGGCCAAAACAGTGCTTGGGTGCAGGAACCACTTTAAAACAACCAGAGACTGCTGGAATAATCAAAACTGGTCCCAAAAAAAAGAAAAATAAGAGAGGAAGATCAAACCCAGGTTTATTATTCCAATGGGGATGTTGGAAATAAGGAGGACAAGGCTCCTTGTTGGTCAGTGTGGGTTGTAAGGCCCCTACAGAGTGGTGCTTAATGTGCATTAATTATACATTACCACATTGCTGTGATGCCAGAGCAGAGGGTAAACAGGGATATGAGGGAAGAAACTGAGATAAAAGATGAGTGGAGAGGAGAATTGAGATTGGTCTCGCTGGTAAACAAGGCTCAAAGTCACCCCTTGTGTTTGCTGCCTGCTGAAGGTGAGCAGGGAGATGGGTTTTTGTAGCTGTGTCAATATTGGCACGTTAAAAATGGAAGACAAACCAGAGCTGACCTGGAGGTGTTTCCCTGTGGGTCTCCAGCTGTGCTGATGGGGAGTTTTGGGAAGGGTTCGCCTGTGGGTGTTTCCCTGGCACACAGCAGCCATCCCACTGCAGCTCCACGTGCACGTTCCCAGCTCCTCTGGAGCAGCATCATCACAGGAGATGTGGATGCAGGGGCAGCTGTGCAACCTGGGAACCGTTCCAGATCCAGAGTTTGAACCAGTCCATCCCTTTTGTCCCAGGAAGCAGCCTCGGGGAAGGTCTGCTTGGTGCTGTGCTGCTGCTTGGACAAATCAGGTCAGGAAGGTGCTGCAGCACCTGGGCATTGGCAGCATCCTCAGTGAGCAGTGTCTGGATGATGCCTGGAAACTCCCTCAGACAGGAATTTTCTCCAGGTGCTGCTGTTTCTTTTCTAGGGTAGCCTTGCTCAAATCTGAAGTGGCTGTAACTGCAATTTTTCTTTTGCCTCATTAATAATTTCCCATTGCTTATTTCACTGACAAAGCAATTGAGGTTTGGGGATCTTATTTCCACACTTGGGCTTCTTTAATCGTGGGGTCACAGAATGGTTTGGGTTGGAAGGGATCTTAAAGCTCATCCAGTGCCACCCCTGCCATGGGCAGGGACACCTCCCACTGTCCCAGGCTGCTCCAAGCCCTGTCCAGCCTTGAACTCTAGCTTTTAATTTTGGGGTGAATCCTTAGGAGCTTGGTCATCTTCCACTTAATAAGGTCTCAGTGTGGGGTGGAGGCAAATGTGAGACCCCATACTAAATGTTTGCTCCTCTCTCTTTATCCATGCTGAGAAAAGTTCTGTATTTCTCAGCAGAGCTGAGTGCAGCCGACTCATCCTCCCAACACAAACATTATGTTTCTCAGAAATACAAGGAAATGACTCTCCTGATAGAATATTTCCCCCCCCCCGCCCTAAAATAGCATCCAGTTGCTGACTAATACCTGGCTGTGGCTCCGATTGCTTTGGTGGGAAGTATGAATTCTTTATGGCACCTCGGGGGGGCTGCCTAATAGGCTTTATCAGATAATTACAGTGCTGGGAACAACGTGTGGTGTGTGCTGCGGCGTGGGGATTTGGGATGCACCCCCACCTCCCAGGGCTCTTAGCATTAATGTCTTTTCTCCCCTCATCCCCTTCGAGCAGCACGGGATGAGCTGGAGCAGAGGGTGGTGCCTTGTCCCTCTTGTCCCAGCCCAAATCCCAGACCTGCTGCCTCTCCCCTGTCACTCTGAGGAAAGCTCTGTGCCACAAGCTCGACTTGGGAAAGGTCATCCCTGCCTCTTCCAAGGACGCCTGACAGGATGAGGGACTCTTTGTTCCTCTGGGGGAGGAACTGAGTGGTGGATGGCACATCTGTACCCAGGGAAGGCTTTGGTGTGGTTCTGCACCCTCAGTGCTGGTTTAGGGTGGTGGGATAAAAACTCAGGGTCCTTTTTGAATGCACATCCCAAATAAGTATTTGCTGTGAAGATTTTTGGGTTTAGGATACGAAACACGTGGCTCCTGAGCAGCCTCAGGGACACGGCTTCATTCTGGGAAGGCTGAGTCACAGTTCCTAAGCATGACAAGTTAATATTAACAATCAGTGGGGTCAGAAGCAGGAGGGAAGAAGCTGAAAGTCTGAGGAGAAGTTGTCTCTTAACCTTTTCGGGCTGGGAACACAGCTCCCTGTAAGATGAACCGCTCTGTATTAGAGGGCTTGAAATCCAACCTTAAATTAAATGCTGCGCTGAAGTTAAACCTCCTGCTGTAGAACGCCCCAGGGGCTGGAAAACTTCCCTTCCAAGGGGGTGGAAGAGGTAGACAGGGACCCTTCCCCGCCTTCTCCAGCCACTCCTTGCTCTTGGGACCCCCCTCCATGTGGCGGAGCCAGGTGTGAAGGTTTTGTGAGGCAGGTCCCCGGGTGCTGAACTTTTGTGTGATATTCCTTATTTTTGGCACATCAAACGCCTCTGAGAACAGAAAACGATGCTAATCGTGTGTTTGTGCACTTAGAAATATCAACTCATCGACTTGCAGAGCCAGAGGATGGAGGAAAACTTGGAGGAGCGAAATATAAAATTCTCTTCCATCATCAAAGTAGCAGCATCAAGCCATGACCTCTCTGTGTTCAGACACGCTGCAAGCCAGAAGCAGAATTTAAATGGGCCTGGCCTCCTTGTTGCTTAAAAAGGGAGAGAAAAACAAGTAAAAAATTACTTTTACCAACTTTCCAAACTCGGCTCAAAGCTGCTCTGTGGAATAATGTAAGCAGGGATTGCTTTTCACTGATTTTTGCCCTTCACCTCCACGTACCTGTGCCAGTGTCCGGGTGTCCAACACCTGAAAAACACCTTGGGACCCTCCTCAGTGCCACCCTCAGCCTCCTGAAACTACCCAAATACACCTCCTAACGGGGAATATTGCAGTTTTTTCTGGAGGAAATCACAGCTTCTCCAGGAATTCGGTGGGAGCCGTGGGGATATTTGATGTTTAAACTAGAAGCTCCTTCTAGAAATATTAAACCAGCGACAACTTGAATTTCTTGGCAGACTCTTCAAGGACGTTGTGTGGCCTCTCTGCTGGGAGCTCCAAGTGTCACTTGTCTCAATCCCTGCACTCGAACATGTCCCTTGACATGGAAATGATGAGCCACAAACTGTCCCATCAGTCTGTCTGAACATTTAACATCACAGGCTGCTCAGACCACGATCTTTGCAGAGAGCAAAATCCAAGGGCTTCATGGTATGGACAGGCGTTTCCTGCTAGATGTATAATTTATTTCAGTCAGGTCAGGCTGTATTCCTTATATAACAGCCCAGCCTGGAAAAAGGAAATTTATTTAATATTTTTGCACCCTCTATAAAGTTAATTAATGAATTCAAGAAAGGTGTTTTACTACAGCACAAGACATTCAGCTATGAAATGTTTATAATAAATATTCTTAAGCTGTTTGGACACCAGGAAATCAGAAATCAGATGTCCCTATACGTCATTCCTGGATTATTCTTGGAGGTGAGTCACATTTATATGTATATAAAATAATGGGACTCTTTGTTCTTTCGGTCAATCCCAGCAGCTGTATAAAGATTCAATTTATTTTTTATATATCCAACTAATTTTAAGAGTTAATTTCTACTCTGAAAGTCTCTGAAGCACTGGCTGCCCAATTTACAAAGTCCTCCTGCTCCCCTCCAAGCTCATCAGGAAACAACCTGGCACAAATGGTCCTTCCTGTGGGAAGCACCTGAAAGTGAGGGATTTTCTCTCTCTGAACAATCTCTCTGTTCAAATCTGTGTCCTACCCCAAAATGTTTTGTGAAGTTAAGTGTTTTTATAAAATCAAGGAGATAAATCAAGTTTAGGATAGCAGTGGCTGGTATGACCTTTCATTTTGCAAAAATTAAGGAGGGGAAAATGGCTGGGCTTCCAGTGTTCATTTTTTAAAAGCCTGGAGTTATTTTCCTTGGGGAAGGACAAATTTGAAGTTGCACATCATCAAATATTGAATATATTTGCTGCTTATGTAAAAGAGTACTTTAGCCCGGTGAGAGACAGGAGATTAAAACGAGCAGGCTGCATCCCTAAATTCAATTGTTTTCCTGGGAGATGCCACTCAGCCTGGCAAGAGATTGACACCGTGTCAACTCCGGTTCTCTCAAATTGCCCTCAAACGAGGTGCCCTCCAAATCCGTCCCCAAAAACCGCGGCGGCCGACGCGGTGCCTGATGAAATTAGGGAATTAAATTTCTGGGAAAGTCTTACCCGAGTGCGGGGGGGCCCCCTTTCAAATGGGATCGTTTGTTTGAACATTAAATTCAGCAATCTCCCCTCCCCAGAGCTCCGAGGAGCGTCGGAAGGGGCCGGCATGGAATCTTCTGCTCCCTCTGGAGGGACACACCTGTGCTTTGCCTGTTGGTTCCCCGCTCCCTCGCTGACCTCTTGGCCGTGGGGTGTATCCACAATGAATTGACAAATTTAGGAGGACGTTGCTCCTGCAGGTGAAATTAGATCCGTGTCACAGGGCTTGGAATAAATGGTGGCGCTCGGCGAGGGGGTGACGGCGCTAACGGGAAATTTGATGGGGATTTGATGATGGCTGGGAGCAAACGCCGTCAAAGGCCGAGAGATCCTGCTGAAACCTTGTTTTCCTATCAGTCCTTATCAGGCTGGACACTGCCAAGAGAGGGGAGGGGATCAGATCCAGATTAAACACCGGGGTTCTCTTATCACCTCCGGCACTGCGACAGCAAAACGCCCCAGCCCTGGCAGGGCAAGCCCAGCGTTAGAATTTAATATAAAAACCGGGATCAGAAAAAATGATAAAATACTTGTGCTCCTTGTAAATGTCCTTTTCTCTCCTTCCCTGTCTCCCTGCGAGCAGATCGTATGAAGATCTTGGGTTTAGCAATAAATAAAAAGATGTGAACAGCAGCAGGGCGGGTGTGGCACAGCCTGGAAGTTGGGGGTCCTTTAAAGCTTTAGGAGTAGAAAGGAATTATTTCCCCTAAGTATTAAAACGTGACCACCACTGTTTGCTGGTCGGTTGATTAAACTTTCCAGACCTTAGTAAGTAACAGCAATGTACATTTTAAGAATGTGTTTTTGCACACTGGGATGTGCAGGGTCCAAAATACAGATTATTTACTTAATATTTACATAGTAAATTTTCCATAATAATGCAGTAAGACTGAGGGGTCCTAATTTTGGACATTGGTGTTTGTGTGTGGATGAATTTTAAGAGAAATAGTAAGGAAGTGAAATACCTTGGAGAAGGAATATTTGGCCAGATTTCCACAGCTTGAGGAGTCTATTTTTATGCTTTTCCCCTCTCCCCTAAAAATTTAAACCAGATTTTGGGGTTTTGAGGCTGGAAAACACAGGAAGAGCATGATATGAGTCGATTTTTACATGTGAGCTCTGTGTGGTCGAAGCAGCCTTTTAAGGCTGCGATCTGATTTTAATTTATACCCAAATCTCTGGTACCTGATGAGCAGAAAGCTGGTGACGAGCTCCGAAGAACAAATACCTAAAGGGTATTTCTGAGGAGCGTTTCTCCTGCAGAAGGGCTGCCAGTTGGCTTTAGGATCAGGGAATGAGTGACAGCCCGGAGAACGCTGTGTCTGAGGCAGATCTGGCCGGGCTCTAAAGAAATGCAAGCAGGCAGTAATTAAAATCAGCAGCGAGAAGCCGAACTCGCCTGGTGCGGTGCTGCTGGTGAAACCGAAACCGCGGGAGTTACGGAGGGCTTGGGGTGCTATTTTCATCGAGTGTAACGTTTGTGGAGGATGGATGTTGGTTTTTTTTGTGGTGATTGAACCATCACCGATTCACGGAGCTGAGACCTCGTGGTCTAAAATGCACAGATGATTTAAGGTATTTTTATTGCTGGAGCCCAATTTTTTTTTTCTGTTTTTGCACCCAGAGCGG
Organism: Gymnorhina tibicen; assembly: GCA_013399875.1. Classification (NCBI taxonomy): domain Eukaryota; kingdom Metazoa; phylum Chordata; class Aves; order Passeriformes; family Artamidae; genus Gymnorhina; species Gymnorhina tibicen. The sequence goes on from VXAZ01007016.1 coordinate 407,339, forward strand.
AGCTGCGTTTTTTGGCCAACGTAAATTCCCGAGTTGACTCAGTCCATCCCTCCAGTCTGTTCTGGAGAGATGCCTTTCCCTTCCACGGCAGACCTGGGGCTTTTGACCAAGAATCCTAAAAATCAAATCAAGTTTTCAAACCTCTTAAGGTGTTCCAAGGGTGCTTCAGGCTCCGAGCAAAGCCTGGGTAGGTGTTGGTGGTGGCCTTGGTACCAAAAGTCCCGTAGAGGTGGTGAAGCTCCCCAGGAGGCTCCAGACCAGTGGGATGCTCCCTCTTGCTCCCAGAATAGTTCCTTTCCTCTGGTCTTTGCAAAAGGCATCAAAAATCATGGAAAAAGTGGATTTCAGGCAGCAGGAGCCTAAAGTTTGAGCGTCCTTCCCAAAAGCACAGTTCCTGGGCACTGCGAGAACCTGGTGTTCGCTCTAGGACACGATGAGTTGTGCAGATGTTGAGAAAAATCTGCTGTTTTTAAATGGATTTTAAAAGGATTTTAGTTCATCCATTAAAATAAAAATATCTGTAGCAAGAGCCTCTACAAATGTTTTCTTGTTTGTTTTGAGCTTTGCCTTATATCAGCAAACCCCCACCTTCTGAAGGAAAATACCTGCAATAGAGCAAGAACTGAAAGATCCATTTGGTTTAAAATAGATGATGATGATTATTTTCATTATTATGATTTAGACTTGACAAATTCTGTTACACAAACCTGCCTCCACTTGGAATTTAACCACTGAAATAACTGGGAAAAAGCTGTGGTCCAAGTGGCTAAAAAAAGTATAAATTTACCCTGAAGACCCAGTGGTGCTTCACTCCACGTTAAGTGATGTCTCCTACTGTGAAAAGTAAGTTCTCTCTTAGCAAAATGTCTTTTCTGTTCTGCCAGGCAATTTAAAATTAGAGGCTGACAGGCCATGCTAATGAAATAAAGCAATAAACATTTTCTGACAGGTGCAAAATACGGCCCTTGTTCGATAAGATGATATTTGGGGGAAAAATTTGCTTGGTAAATCTAATTTGTGTCAGCTCAATATTGGCTTGAGCATCAAACTCTAATTTATTGAAAGCACCAGCAAGTACTAGAACCATTTGTTTAGCACAAAGCATTCAATCTATAAGGACCAACTTCATGAAATTTAATTTTCTGAGCCAAAAAAGACAATCAAAGTAGGAAAAGCAGGGGAAAAAGCCCCTCATGTCGGACTAAAGGGAACTGCAACTTTAGAGGGTGAAAATAATTTACCATGAGAAAAAGGGAAAAACCTCTATGAAATGAAACAATCTGAAGGAATTTTTTTAGCTGTTGCTGATTTTTATTTCTATTTTCCCTCTTTTTAGTGGAAACACTGGTATTCCGACCCTTTTTCTGGCCACTCTCACGGAGACTTTTATGGATTGACAAGGAAATGTTGAGCAGCTGGAACGAGGTGAGCTCTGAGGTCCCTTCCAACCCAAACCATCCTGTAATTCCGTGATCCTCCAGTGTTTAAATCTCCACCAGTTTCGCCCATGCTGCCATGAAACTGTTGGAGATGGGGGAAAGACTGGGAGGGGATTTCCCTACTATTTACTTAATACTGGAGTTAACTGGAATTCCTGCATTTCCACTTGGGCGAGGTCAGTGGAGGATCAGACATTTTAAATGTACTTTTAATTCCATGGGGTTTTTTTATGGACCTCTCTCCTAAGGATGGTTGCTTTGTGTTGTGTTTGTCATGCTGCAATCCCACCTGCTGAAATGCTGCATTCAAGCGATGGAATTCCAAATATCACGTGTTATTATAGTTATAAATATTATATTTATATATTTATAAATAGTCATGTATATATTTATAAATACGCATTTATATATTTATGATGTTTCCCCATTGTGGTTTATTTTTTGAGGGGAATATTTCATGAAGCTCAGTGAAAACCAGGAGCAATCATCTCTCCCAAGGCCTTGGGTCTTGGATTGGGTTCCAGTAAAATTGGTAACTGAAAGTCAGAGATTTTTGGCATCTTTTGGGGGCCTGGAAATCCCGCAAATATTTTTTCCTTCGCTCTTTGACTTGCAGAAATTTAACATTTTTTTCTCTTTATGAACGCTCAACTAATGATCTAATTGGACTAAACAACTATAGATTAATCTGCTAATTAAGCGTGGTTAACAAGATGCTGGGTTTATGACGTGTTTTCTAACTGGATATCGCGCAAAGCTGAAAGATTTCGGGAGTTTCTTTATGATGGCAATCCCAATCCCGTCGGCACGGCTCCCCTGGCATCTCCAGCTGGGGTGCTGACAGAGGATTTGGGACAGATCCTGTGTGGGAATCCTTCTCCTTTCCAGGGGGGTCATTGATGAGGGTTTCCAAGGTTTAAACACCCAGATCACTCAAACCAGCAGGGTTAGATCGAGTTTAAAACGAGATTTCCTTGGAGTTAGGGTTTTCAAACGCATTTAAATTCCCCTTGTGGTGCAGCTGAGGGCGATGCTGGATCGTGAGGAGCAGGGATTCCTCCAGCTGTGCCTCCCCTGCACAGGAAAACTGGACACTCAGACCTCTTCTGCCTCCAGCTGCCCCCAAAATTTGCTCTGAACCACTGTCTCCACCGGAGAGATGCATCCTGAAACACCAGCACTGTTGCCAGGCTGGGAACTGTGCTGGCTGGCAAAGTGATGTGGAAAGATCTGAAATCCATGGAGGTTATTAAGCAATCCTTCTGCTGTTATGGCTTGTGGGGATTGCTTCCATTTACTCCTTGAACAATTTTTGGGTTTATTTTTTTTTTTTTCCCCTCTCAAGTAAGTATGAGGGGAATATTTCTCAATTTTATACGTCGAGAGCTTATCCAAGCCCATAAAAATCCGGCAAAAAAAGGAGGAAAAAATCCATATGGCATATTTATAGCCAATTATTTTCCTGATTCTTCCTTTCTTCAACTCACAAGTTTTATGGGAGCTTCAGCTTTATCCATTTTACACTCGAGCAAGCTTTGCAAATAAATACTGATGGTTAAGAAGAGTTACTGATCTATTCTTAAGCCCAGCTTGAGAGGAGCTGTGGTTCTGGGGCTGTCTGGATCCCACTGATCCATATTAAATTAGCAGCTCATTCCTCGTGGGCTGCTCATCCGTGCCTTTTAACCACGGGGTTCTGAAGCGGCCTAAACTTTACAGGTATAAAGATAAAAATTGCCTGTGTTTGTCAAGTTTTTTTTGTTACTTTTTGGTTCAAAATCGAACCTCAGCAGCACGGCAGCTGCACTCAGAAACCCAGACCAGGCACAACTCACAAGAGGCTATTTTTGGGAATGTTTTTGCTCGTTAAATTTCTGCAGGATGGGGGGAGAGGGTTCTCATCTCCTGCCAGGAACCTCTGGGTATTACGTGGGTTTTGGACTGCGGAGTTTTCACAGCCACGTGCTCTGCTCTTATCAGCAAGTGCAAACTGCCACCTCTTGCTTTTCTGGGAATCTCCTTTCCAGTTGGATCACTGGGATCTTTGGGATAACTGGTGTCTTCACCCTCAGTAGTTTTTGACCCAAAACTGTGTAGCTCTGAATACCACAGGGAAATGGTTTTGATGGGTGTTGTTCTTAGCAGCGAGCAGCACCTGGATATCTCCATTAAAACCTGCTTTAGTCTGGGGATTAAGGAAAATGATTGTGGATGAGTGGGATAAGGTAAGGATTAATATGTTTCCGTCTGTACCCTGGTTAATTATATCATATTTGGCACTTAAATGCACAACTCCTGCCCTCTTTGGGTTTCAGGATGTCTTAGTTGAATTAAAACTCTATATTTTCCATCTCTGGAAGCGTCCAAGGCCAGGCTGGATGGATGGAGCTTGAGCACCCTGGTGTAGTGGAAATTGTCCCTGCCCATGGGGAATGAGCTTTAAGGTCCCTTCCAACCCAAACCATTCCAGGATTTTATGATTTGACCCTTCAAGGGATCCAGGGGCAGCCACACCTTCTCCGGGACACCTGTGCCGGGGCCTCCCCGCCCTCACAGGTAGGAATTTCTTCCCAATATTCCAGATATTCCCAATATCCCATCCATCCCTGCCCTCTGTCCAGTTAAAACTGGATGTAAAGGGGGTTTTGCTGCATTGCTGCTTCTCTGGTCCAAGTGGGAAGAGTTTTGATGAAGATCTGTGCAATTCCTGCTGCTTCTGCGTCAAAGTCCTCGAAAGCAAGCAAAGCTCCTCTGGGGTTTGTTAAATTTTGGCTTTTTTAATCCCTTTAAAAATGAAGGCGCCGACGAGACCTCCGCAGCCACGCGCGAAATTCCGTGAGCGTTTCCAGGGAGCGGTTCCGGAAGAACAAAAAGCCGGGCGCAGAAGTTTCTCTCCGGCGCACACCCGAGGTGAAGGTGTCTATTTAAGGACCCGAGCGGATGAGCGCGGATGCCATGGAGATGGGAGGCTTTATATAGTCTGAAAGGATAATTGCATTACTCTGAATTTTCCTGGGCTGGGACAGGGCTGTAATTTGGATTCCTCGGAGCTGATGGATCAAATTAGCGACGACTTTATCTGATAGAAATAACCTCCGATATTTTGCTATTTAAAGCATCTCTCACGTGGTGTTTTTTGCCTCCAGCTTTGTGCCGCTGAGGTCATGGTGCTCCTTGTTCCTTGGCTGTTCCTTTGGGAAGAGTTGGCTTTGGATCCACTTCTGAGTCTCTTTTGGGTCTTTTTTTCCCCAGAAACAAGGGACAGGGTGAGTGGAAACGGCCTCAAGTTGCACCAGGGGAAGTTTAGGTTGGATATTAGGGGAAATTTCTTCTCTGAAGGGTTGGTCGAGGTTTTATGACCCCAAATCTGCTTATAGAGACTTTTCACAAAAATGTCATTTTTACTGACATAAATCAAACCCAATCCTGCACTCACCAACCAGCTCAAAGGTCCAGGTTGGTTGAATGACCAAATTTATTAAAATAATTTAACTTTTAGTAAGTTTACTTTGTATTTTTAATCACATTTTTTTCTACTTCTCCTTTATTGTATGGTGGCCTCTTGATACATTTATTATTTCACACAAAGTGTTCTCTTATTACCCTAAATTTACTCTCCTGCTATCCTATTATAAAAATTTTAACAGGTGAATATTTCTTGGACAGATAAGAAAAATTGCATTAAATAGGAACATAATTTTAATGATTTTTAATGATTTTTATTATTCTTGATATTTTAAAAGTTTTAAATATTTTTAATTATTTTTAATTGTTTTAAATTTATTTTTAATAATTTAAATTGTTTTTAATAATTTTCCTTTCCTCTTTTTTTTTTTACTGTTCATCTTAATTCCCTTCTCTTGCCATATTGTGATTATTTTTTAATTGATTGATCACATCCAGATATTTGAAATTGGGCAACAGGGACAATTGATTTGACGTGTCTACAAAAAATGGGAAACCCAGATGCGCTGAGCATATTCTCATGCAAATATTTAGTTAAAATATTATTTATATGAGAAATTCTTCAGGATTTCATTCGCAGTAATTTAATGCATCTTTGGGATTTCATGGCCTGCATGGGAAAAGGAAATTTCCAATACAAAGATATAACTTTTCTTAACTTTTGGTAAAATCTCTCCCAATCTGTGCAAGGAACATAATATTTAATTCTATATTTGACCCCCTTAACATCCTCTTAATGCTCTTATTTGAAAGTGAAATATTCCCTCCCGTGTGATGTTTGTGGATAATCACAGAAATTGTTTAAGGAAAGTAATTTTCTGAAGATATAACTCCTTATATCTGATAATTAATGGTCATTTGATTAATAATAAGATAGTGAAGTAGGAAACTTAATTCTCGTTCAGAAGTTGGATTAAACGCAGGAATCCTGAGGGCCAGAGATGTTTGTGGGTTTTTGGTTTGATTTGGGAGCTTGTGCCACCCACTCGTGAAAGTCGGTGGGTTTGCAACTGATTCCCCTCGAATCTTTTTTTCCAGAGGCTGAGGATGTTTCGGGAGGGAGAGACAACTTTAATCCGAATTTTGTGTCCCCAGCCCCCTCCTGAACTGCGGTGTTCAATCACAAGGTGGCACTTCTGCCTCACAGATGACTTTTTTTCCCCTCGCCTGCTCTCTGCCCAGCTCCCTTAAACCGCCAGTCTGAGCCTCCCGCCTCAATCCTTTCTTTTTCCCTGGGAATGACCATCCCTTACCTCCCCGGGAAAGCACCTCTTAACACAACCGCAGCTTGCAACTCGAATTCTTCAGCCCTGGAGCGCAAACACGGAGTAAAACCATAAACAGGAGCGAGGTTGTAAAGCTTCGTTCTCTTTTCACGCCCTGAACTTCCCCCTAAAGCGATTTCGGCCAGCGAGGTGCTAAAATTGCTCCTGCTGGTATTTTTAATGGATGAACTATCCCTTACTTTATCTGAATTCTATTATTTCTTGTATCGTTTTTATTCAAGGCTTGTGACATCTTCCCACGTACCAGTAACCTGCTGGGAGCTGCTGGAGTCAGGCTGGGATATTCCAAGGATTGTGTTGTTTTATGTGCGAGTCCAGGCATGAAATAACTTCTGGAATGAGCTTTCACACTTGCCTTAATTATTGAAGATCCAGGTTTTGTCCCTCTCTTTGCCTTGGGAATATTTTATGGCTCAGAGATGGTTTGTCCCAGGAAACACCTGAGGGAGAAGGAAAACTTTTGCTTTCTCCTCCTGTTGGGCACTGAAAATGCTGGACATTGAGTCCTCTGGAAGACTTATTCCTGCAGATTCCTGGGTTTGGCCAGGTGTTTGCACTGAGTGGAGTCAGGTGAGGCTCCTTATGGGATCGGGAGTTCCTTGGGCACGTGGGAAGTTGAGCTGCAGGTGCTGGCAAAGCTGTAAGAAACCCCAGTGCCTGCTTTCTCCCACTTTACATTTCTCCTTTTCCTCGTGTCCCTCCTCTCCCTGTTCCTGACCTACAGTGTCGATTCCAATCCCTCCTGATGGGACCTATGGATAAATCTCACCTGGATCACCAGGAGCAGATACAGACCCCGGATAATTCATAACAAAAATAATGAACAATGCTTAACTGCAGCGTATTTCGGGGTTTTTTTTAGACACATCTGACTCCATGAAGACTTTGATGGGGTAACAGTGTTGTAGGTAACTTGTAGCTCAAAAACCTCTTTGACTGGGGTTTTTTCGATGTTTTTCAGGCACTTTTCCTTCATTTTCAGAATAAATGAAAACAATTTTAAGAACAGTGTTAATCTACCCAAAGCCTGTGGTATAATTCAACCTCACCGCAGCACTGGGTGAGGATTAACATTTTTCCCATACTGATTTCCTAACCTATCTTGGTTTTTCCTAATTTTGCCTGTGAATTCCCTTTTATTTTATTGTCTTTGTACGCCTTTGCTGAGCTATGGCAACCAGAAATCCCTTTTGCTCCAGAGCTGACGCTTCAGGTAGGTCAGCAAATAATCCGAATATCCAGATGGGATCCCCAGGGAGGACTGGGCCCGCTTTGGGTGGCAGGAAAGCCCTGAGCTTTGTCTCGGCCCCTAGACACAAAGATAAAGTTGTATCCTTAGCTTTAAAGGCGGCTCCCAGGTGGAGGGGATGTGGTGATTCTGCTTTCTCACGCATCCGCTCCCTCTGCTAAACCAGAGGAATTGACATTTCAATTGGTTTTAGGCCTTGCTTAAGTTCAATTCTACCAGGTGATGTCAGGATAAACATTTGATTAGATCACGAAGAATGAAGGCTCCAGACAGCAGAAGGAGCAGTCGTGGAGCTGTTTGTTTTCCTGGAGAATTTCTAGGGAATATTTTCCTTCTCTGGCTAAAATCTCGTCCAAATGTGGACCCGGGCCTAAAAAGTTCCAAACTGCTTCAGCAGACTGAGGTGCTTTGGCCCAAATTAAAGGAGATGTCATTTAAGAATTTCTTTAATCTGCTTTTTAATTTTGAATAATGGCTTAGAGAATTTCAGTGCTTCAATAAATCGGGGTTGTTGGTTGGTTTTTTTGGGTTTTGCGTTGTTTTTTTTTTTAATTTTGGGCCTTTTTAATCCCTATCCCAGGGTTTAAGTAACTGCTGCGTGTGTTTTGTTATCCCGAGCCCAGGATTTAAAGAACTGCTGTGTGTGCACAGTTCACTTGTGAAATCGGTGCCACAGAAGTGCAAATTGTCCGGATAAAAGCAGAATTCTTGTTATTTTTCTCGGGTGCCACTTGAAACATTTCCAAGTCTGAAACGTGATTCCCCGTTCTCTGTGTTCAGCCCTTCACGTGTTTGTGCTGGGAAATATCAACTGACCTTTTTTGTTTATGAGAAAAAGCAGATTTTTTCGACCAGACACCGGATTTCCATTGATCTTTGCATTATTTTGTTTTATTGGGTTTTGCTGTTTGTTTGTCCTTAAAGTAGCACTAGATAAAAATTTATTTATTTCCCCAAAAAATCTCATTTTTGCTATGGAAAGGTTGCATCCAAACCTCTTTTCATCTTTACTGTGAAGTCTTCTTTTAAATCTCCTGAGTCCCCCCCATTCAGAACAAACAAATAGAATAACCAAGAAGGTTTTGGTGACATCCCATTAAGTTACCCAGGGGGACTTTATTTCCCTAATTTGAGTTGTCTGGCAAAATTCTTGGTCTGTTTTCTTCATGGTTTTCTTGAAATGAGTATGGTGTGGGATGATATTATTATTTTTATTACTATTATTATTATGTTATTGTTATTTATTATTATTATTATTACTATTATTATTATTCTGTCCTATTCCTTTGTCTGACACAAGCTTTGCTCCATGTTTTCCCAGGATAATTGTCAGCCTGGAGACACGTGGAGCCAAGGAGCTGGTGAGGAACCCAGTTGTGCCACACGGCTTCAAACGCTGTGGCGGAGACATTTGGGGTGTTTTGAAAACCCTGACGGTCCTCGTTTGGCTCTCAGCAGATGGTGGTGGGCAGCACGGGAGAGAACTTCTGCCATCCACAGGTGCAGATTAGTGCCAAATCTGTTTTCCGTGCGTAAGCTCCTGTTGCCATCACACCAGGATGAGCTGGGAGGGTCACAGACCTACACAGAAATAGCAACAACTCTGTTTTTCCCCCGGAAAAAATGCTTGTTAAAACGTTGAGGAGGACGAATTACTTGGGATTCTTGCATGGAAGGGTTTGGGTTGGAAGGGACATTAAAAACCATCCCATTCCAACCACCTTCCACTATCCCAGGCTGCTTCAAGCCTGGAAGAGAGAAGTTTCTGGCATTCCAGTGCCTGAGGGAGCTGAGGAGATGGAGAGAGAAAATTGACAAGGGATGGAGGGACAGGACACAGGGAATGGCTTCCCACTGCCAGAGGGCAGGGAGAGATGGGATATTGGGAAGGAATTGTTCCCTGGGAGGGGGGGCAGGCCTTGGGACAGGGTGCCCAGAGCAGCTGTGGCTGCCCCTGGATCCCTGGCAGTGCCCAAGGCCAGGCTGGACACTGGGGCTTGGAGCAGCCTGGGACAGTGGGAGGTGTCCCTGCCCTGGCAGGGGTGGCACTGGATGGAATTTAAGGTCCCTTCCCAGTCTGGGATCAGAAACTCCTCTGTATTTGTTTGACTGTAATTACCCAGCTTTGCTCAGCACTGCCAGAATTTCCTGCCATTTCTGCCCCACAGTCAGGAGTAAAATAATATTTTGGAGCTCATCAGGATGGCCTGGTCCACTGGAGAGGAGCTGGGCCCCACTGGGGGCTGGGTTGGGAGCATTTCCCCTTTCCAAAGCGAATTTTGGAGCGCTGATCCTTTCACTGCCTTGTTTGCGTGGTGGGGAAATCGTGGATTTGGCATCTCGCATTTCACAGTGGGATTCCTGCTTCTGCTCAGATGAACCTCAGTGGGGCTGAGGTTCTGCTTCTCCTGCACTTTGCCGAGCAAATCAGGGCGGCAGAGCCACAACTTCTTTTTGTTTTCCAGTCCCTTCGAACAAGTGATTTTACTGCTGCTTGAGCAGGAATTTGGGAGGATGAGGGGGTTGCTTGGCAACTAAACTGCAGTGTTTGCACTGGTACCTGCTGGGTGCCTCCTCCGTTTCCCAGGGAGAGCAGAGGCTTCTCTCTTCTCCTTTGGTGCTCATGCAGGGCTTGGTGCTGCTCCTCGAGCCTCTTCTGGTGCCCTGGGCCCCGAGGACCAGGGGGACTCCGTGTCACTGCTGATGGAAATTCCTGGCCCTTCTCCAGGGGGACTGAAAACTGATTTGAGTGAAATTCTCAGCTTCTGCAGGTGCTGAAGCAAAGCCCTGTCTGTGGTTCGTGGAGTCAGGGGTTTGGCTTGGGAGGGCCCTTAAACTCCCCTCATTCCACCCCTGCCATGGGCAGGGATGTTTTCCCCTCTCCCAGATCATCCACAGCCCCATCCAGCCTGGCCTGAAACTGCAGCCTGTCCCGCTTCCCAGGCAGAAAACAAAGATCTGAGCCTGCACCCTTTAAAAATGATCGTTTTAAGCTAAGCATCGTTATTTGAGGAGTTTTTAACGCGTCTTCGAGAAGGTCTGAACGAGTTTTTTTTTCTCAGCCTGCCAAGAAGGACAATGGTAAACGATAAACGGGGAAAAATCCAAAACTCTGGGAGAATGAAGGCCCCGAGTTTACAGGAAGCGTTAGTCCTGACGGGCTGGGCAGCCAACAGCAACAGCCTTCAGCAGCCCCCGTGTTTTATTTCATTTTTAACTGAGTCTTAAGGCGACAATCTATCTTTTATTAATGGCAACTCCAGCTAATCCGCTAATTTTTTTTTTTTTTTTGGAATTGAGAGAAGGCAGAATGTATCCCGAGATTAGTCATGCTCCGTGGTGGAATGTGCACACAAAGGGCCATGTTTTATTCATTGCTGATATGCAAAGCGTATTTCCAAATAGAAACCTTCTCCCCGGCCTCCCACAGCTCCGTGTCTAACACCAGTTTGTACAAATGCTCTCTTGAGAACACCTGGTTTAAAAAAAGAGGGGGAAAAAACCCCCCCAAAAAACCTTTCCCTTTTGCTGTGTGGTCGTCCTTGGGATGCTTATCCTGTACAAAAGCTAAAAATGAACGAAAATTGCAAAAAAACCAAAAAAAAGCTTTATGGAGGTGACAAAGGTTTCTCTAAATTCTGTTTGATCCTGGAAGGTTTTTGTGCAAAGAACTTGGCAAAAACTTTCCTGTTACCAACAATATTAGGAACTTTGAAGGGACACAAAATACAGGAGGCCTGGAAATGTGGAATTTTAGGGTTCCCCCAGAGGTGCCCAAGCTAAATATCTGAGTCCTGGTCCCTTAAGTGGTATTTTAAGAGGAAAAGGAAATATATTTCCTTTCATTTTCCAGATAATGGTTTATAAACCCTACTTGGAGAACTTTTATATCAGGGGGCACAGGCAGCACAGCCTGGGAGTGCCTGGAATGATCTCCAGGATGAGGGAGCTTTGGAACATCTGGAAACCCTCCTGGATTCAGGCAGAAATTGCAGGAAAATCTTCATTAATTGAAGTGTGGTGCAGGAAAAGAGAGACCTCAGAGCCCTTTCCAGGGCCTGAAGGGGCTCCAGGAGAGCTGGAGAGGGATTTGGGACAAGGGATGGAGGGACAGGACACAGGGAGTGGCTTCCCAGTGCCAGAGGGCAGGGATGGATGGGATATTGGGAGGAATTCCGCCCTGGGAGGGTGGGGAGGGGCCGGGATGGAATTCCCAGAGCAGCTGTGGCTACCCCTGGATCCCTGGCAGTGCCCAAGGGGCTCCTTCCCCTCTATTTTCCATCTGTACCTCTGTATCCACAGGCTGCAAGCTGAAAGCAGCGCTTGGAGTGAAATTTTGGGATCTTAAACACTTTGATCCTTCACCTCTCCAACCTTCTCAGCTGTGAGTGACAGAACATAACCAGGGAGGACACTTTCCCCCCCATGAAGAAATCATTAAGAGCTGTAATATGGAATTTATGCCCCAAATCCTGCTGCACAGTTACTGCCATGGGTGGGGAAAAAAAAGCCTTTTTTTTTTTTTTTTTTTTGGAAAAAGCAATTTTTTGGGAAAAATCAATCAAGATGAGGAGTTTTATTACACCCACAGCCCAGGCTGCAGTTTATAGGGAAGGCCTCATCATGTGGCACCTCAGCTTTGCCCTTGAGCCTGGAAGAATTATGGCACAAGGGTTTTCTTTTTCCGAGCCAGTTCCGGCGTGGAAGGGCTCAGGAATTAGGGAGGGGAACTGATTCCCTCCTCCCGAGGGAAACTGGGCTCATCCCATTCCCAAGGCTGCCCTTGGCTGGGGGTGTGGAAGGAATATCGGGTTTGCTTCGACCTCCACGGGCGAGGTTGGGAAAGAGATGAAAGGATCAGCCGGAACTGAGCTCCAGGGAGGCAAAAATAGCAAAAATCACAGCTCCTATAAATGAAACATGAGAAGCCTTGTATGCAAATGCGATCATCTCGTGTCACCAGGCTCCTGGCATGAGCTGGGTGTGTGGGTTGTCATCTTAGGTGAGTAGTAACAGAGATTTTAAAAATAACCCCATCCAAAGAATAGTCCTGGAGGGAGGAGAGCTGCTTTTTTTTTCCACCAGCCAAGCCCCTAAACTTGCATAAAATATTTGCCAGAGCGTGTAGTTGATGGAAGTACAAGATTTCAGGAAGCTGGAGTGGTTTTCCACCTGTTTGTTGGTTTGTTTTTTTTTTATCTTGTAACAGCAGGAAATGTGGAGAATTCTGAATCAAAGGGAGGAAATGCTCCCTGCTCTCCACTTGACACGTTCCCTGTGTCCTGTCCTTCCATGCCTCGTCCAAGTCCCTCTCCAGCTCTCCTGGAGCCCCTTTAGGCTCTGGAAAGGGCTCTGAGGTCTCTTTGCCTGCCTCAATTAATGAAGGTTTTCCTGCACAATTGCAATTTCTGCCTGAATCCGGGAGGGTTTCCAGATGTTCCGAGTGCTCTCTCATCCCGGGGGGTTCAATGGGAAAAAAAAATAGGATTTCAGGTGTCTGACTTGGAAACCATCTTAACCGAACCCCTTTTTACCTCTGTGCTTTTAGTTAACCACACCCAGACAAGCCGCTCCCATCACGTTGTCCCACACGGGTAAAAAACTGTGACAAAACGGGCAAAACGCATTGAAATGCTCTTAAAATTAAAATATCAGCCAGCTCCAGGTTTTTCGAGAGGATTCCGAGATTTTGGCCCTCCAGCTGAAGGTGATGCTTTGTCACCCTCACCTGGGGCTCCTTCCAGCGCTCCTGGCACGGGCTGGGAGCAAGGCAATAATTTCAGTAATTAACTTGATGGATGCTTCCTATCAAAGCGCTCCAGTCCTAGGAGCTGCTACTGGGATGCCCCACGTGAGAACAGGAAAAAAAAAATCCATTAAATATTAACCAAATCCTGCCCTTTTCCCCCCCCTTTTCTTTTCTCCAGGCTTGCTCTGCAGAGGTGCAGGTTTTGGACTGAGCTTTTACAGTTTTTATGGTGATTTAAAATGCGCTTTGGTTTTGTCAGGATTGCTGATCCTTGATTTAAATGTTGTTTGTTGAGTGCCAAGAAGTAGCAGAGCAGAAAGTTTTCAGGTAGAGAACGGGGATTTTTCGGTTCTTTCCACAAATATGATTTATTAACAAAGCAGAGGAGTTTCTGTGGAATTTATTGTTGCTTGTGACAGAAAAATCACGTTAGAACTTTGTCTGTATTGAGCTGTTTGCTTTGTCTCAGGGTGTGAAATCTGATGGTCCACACAGTGACTTAATAACAATATTTAGAATAATTTCTTTTTTTAAGTGCTCCTAAACTAATGACAACCACCATGCCAGCGTGAAATTACATCTCTGTATTTTTTTATTGAATATTTTGGGTTTGTTTTGTCCTCTGAGTTGTCTTTTCTATCCAGAAACCTCCCACTCTTCCACCAGGTGCCAAAATTTCAGGATAATTGATATATCCATAAGTTAGCAGCCCAACATTTCTTTTTTCTTTCCAGTTACCTGCATTTTATTTTTTATTTTATTTTTTTTTATTTTTATTTTATTTTTTATTTTATTTTTATTTTATTTTTATTTTATTTTTTATTTTTTATTTTTTATTATTTTTTATTTTTTATTTATTTTATTTTTATTTTTTATTTTATTTTTTGGGTTTTTTTAATTTTATTTTTTATTTTATTTTATCATTTTATTTCTGATTCCATTCCTCAGGACCCACGTTGTTGATCCTTTGGCAACCTGCAGCACTTTTGCTGTCACTGCTGGGATTTTCGTCCTGGCAGCAAAAAACTGGGCAGATCTTCCCAATCTTGAGCTCCCTGGTTTGATTTGCTCTCAGTTCTGGCACGGAGGTGCTGACTGGCCCTGCAGAACATTCCCAGTGATCCAGTCAGGGGAGGGAAGACACAGATTATCCTGGAAAAATAGAAATTCCCCCAGGATGGGCCAGAGATGCTGAGCTCACCTGTTTCCCCTGTGCTTCAGAAGAACAAAGCCTTGAAATTCAAATTATTCTGTAAAAATAAGGGCCAAAAAAATCAGAATTTTTCTGGACAAAGCTGGACCTGGCTGGTGTTTTCATTTGAAGGGGATTTCAGTGTGTTTTGTACATTTTGCCATAATTTTTACTGGTGTGACTGGAGTGACTTGTCTGGGTGTGTTTAAAAGCACAGAGATAAAAATGGGTTTGGTTAAGATATTTTTTAAATCAGTGCAGACACCCAAAATCCTATTTTTTTCCCCCACTAAACCCAGCCTGGACTCTACTGATGGTCTCTGCACTACAAGAAAAATCCATGAAAATTCACATTAAATTTAACTGTGGCGTTTCCATAGCGATGATGTTTAGCATAAAAATAGCTGAAACATTTTGACACTGATTCCGAGCCTGTGGTTCATAACATCTCTGTTTTAAGCTGAAGTGTGGAAATAAATCCCTCATTCCAAGCACAAAAACCACGGGATGAAATATGGGAAGGTAAAAGAATTTATCTCTAATTTGAGGTAATTAAAGGCAGCTTCTCCCCAGATTGGAATATGGAACTTGTTAAATCAAAGATGAGTTGAAAGGAACATTGTGATTTAAATGTATCTCTAATTTAAAATAATTAACCCTAAATTCTGGAAGGTGCAACTTGGCTTGTTATGCCAAGGGTGAGCTATAAAAGGAACATCCTGATTTAAATTTCCCCAAATGGGGTGGGTGTTTATAGGTCTGGAGGGCAGGGCAAGGGAAGAGAGAATTTTAGTCAACAGAGACGTTTGAATTTTGTGTTAGAAGCCCAAAGTGTTGATTTGGGATCATTTCCTTCATGGGCAAGGACTGCAGGAAGAGTTTCAGAATAATTTCAAGTTGTTTTCTGGAGGTGAAGCAAAACGATCTCCCTGTTCAGGCTCCTGAGCAGAGATTTTTTGGGACTGATCCTAGAAGAGGAGCCAGGTCTGATAAACGTGGTGGAGCTGAAGGAAACGGAGTTGGGGTGGTTTGCTCTGCGTGGTGGATCCCAGCAAGGGGGAGTTGGAATAACGAGGAGAAGGAAACCCGGAGGTTTAAAGTCACAGGATAAAGAATTCCTTTGTTTTGTTTCGGTGAGGGAAGAAAGGAAGCTGCAGGACGGGGATGTTGTTGAGAGCGACGAGCTGGGCCGTGCTCAGCGCAGAGCATCCCGTGCCTGGAATTTGGGGGGTGTTCAGGGCATGGAAAATCCTTCCCAGCTGTGGAGCACAGCCTGCATTGCTTGGACAGCCAGGAAATTCCAGCAGGACTGCGAACTCGGGGCAAAACCTTGACTTTGATGGGATCCAAGCTGTGACTGGGGAGGCTCTTTGAATCCCGGAATGGTTTGGGTTGGAAGGGACTTTGAAGATCATCGAGTTCCAACCCTCTCCCAAACTTCTCTTGGTTTGGGATTGTTAGTTCTGCTCTGTAGGTCCTTCCTGGTACATTTGAAGGAGAATAATTTAAACCTTGAGGTTGAACAAGGAATAGAGACCCCCGTGATGACGGGAAAGGGGACAGGTGACCACACGTGCAAGATGGGCACACTGAGATTCCGGAGGTCGGGAACAGAAACTCGGGATTGCTGAAATATTCCGTGCAAACTTTACCTGGAATCCATCATTTCTACGCGCCTGGCTTAAATTTACCAGTGCACGTTGGACCACGGAAATGTTCAAGCCATTTCCTACAGGAGCGAATCCAGAGGGAGTTGTTCCAGGCTGGATTTGGGATCGCTGCAGCAGGACGTGTCTCCAGTTGACCGTAGGAGCGGTTCCATTTGCTCGCACTAAATGCCATATGCTCTGTCGCCGTGCCAAGCGCTGTTCCAAACACCGGCACGCTGCTTCCAGGGATGTTCCCTTCAGGAACAATGCCGTGTCCCTCAAAACCCTGCTGCTGCTGCAAAATGTATGGATTACGGGCAATTTTGGTCCAGGAGCACTGGGAACGTTCTCCCTTCTGGGCGCAAAAGCGCTGCCGTAATTCGGGATGTGGGGTTTTACGCCACTGTATTCCAAACAAAAAGGTTTTCCAGGAAAACGCGTGTTCTTCCTTTGGAACTCTAGGTTCTCATTCAAGCTCGTGTCCTGCTGGGCACAAATACCCCCAAAACTTGAAATTAAGTGGTTTTGGCTTCAGGAAATGCAGATAATCGAGTGATTAGTGGGCTATGGGACTAATTGGGATGTTTGGGTTTTTTTTCATTCCCAGGGAATCTCAGCATCCATGGTGAACCTCTGCATCCATGAAATGAACGGAGAGATATCCAAGCAACTCATAAAAATGCTTTGGGATCCCTCCCCAAATACCCTTCAAAGGAGCAAAGCAGTGGGATTTGGGGCTGGAATTCCTGATTTGTGAGGAACTGCTGCTGGGAATGGCTGTGCCTCTTGGCTGGAGAGGACTGGGGACACCCACAGGAGGTAGGAAAAGAATTTCCAGGAGCGTTTCCTGAATTTTCAGAGTGGTCTCCAGGAAACCTGGCAGTGCTGGTGTCTCTTTGGAGCCACTCATCATTCCAGACTCCCGTTTTTTTGGGATCTCTCTCTGTCTGTCCCAGCCCTGCCTCAGCGAGGAACCTCGCTGTGCTTTAGGCCCCAACAGCTGATATGCAAAAAAGCACGAAAAAGATCTAAAAAAGAAGGTATTGAACAGGTAAATCCTTGGGATAACTGCTCATGGAAATGGAAATCAAACCATGAGCAGCACACTTAAATGGATATTTACAGAGAGAACTGAACTATTTGTTTGACTGTATTTTGTCATCCTGTAAAATGCTGTTATTTCCTACTGAAAGTGATAAAATAAATTGAAAACAGCTGTTTTAGACTGTGGTGAATTCTAGTTTGGGGTTTTTTTCCTTGCTGTCTGCCCTGATTTTCCTCATTTCTGTGACTTAGAGAGATCTTTTTTTAAAGAACTCACCAGAGATGACCCCAGTGTCTCATTTTTGCTGTTTTTGAGGCTCCAGATAATCACAGGGAACTTATTTGGGGACTGATGTGGAAGTTGTTAAGCGGCTGTGCTTAACTTCCACTGAAAATCAGCCTTAATTAAAACATAATTATTTGAAATTGTCCTGATCCTTTGGCAACAATATTAGAAACACGGAAGGGGAAAGAGAAGGAATTGATTTCAAATGAGATCCAGGCAATTAAAAGGAGGGTTTGAAATGGAATTCCCCTGGAAAGGCGGAGGTCAGGCACTTCCTGAAGAAAATTTCTGGGATCCAGGCTGATTCCTGTGATTTGGAATTATTGGAGCAGGGTCATTGGCCAAACTGGTTCACTGGCTGCTTTCACCAAGCTCTGCCATAAGGAACCAATCAATAAATAATCAATAAATGCAACCAATAATTATTGCAAACCATCTTTGCAGCCACTGAAAAATTGGGAAGTTACCCCTGTCCTTCCTGTGCTAAAGTCACAAAGGAAGTGATTTCTGAAACCTTATTAAAACCTTTAAACTTAATTTATGATTATTAACTCTGTCACTATTTATATATAAATATATATACAAAGATTAATATATATATAAAAATATATTTTTCCNAATTATTAATTCTGTCACCCTTTATAAATAAATATATATACAACGATTAATATCTATAAAATATATTTGTTTCTTGCTTAAATGTTACAAAACCTGTGCTCATATCCAATGGCAGCTAAAAATGAAATACAAAAAAGGCTACAAAAATCAAATGAAAATGAAATTATTGGCATGTGTGTCTGTCCTCTGCCTCGTGCCACTAAAAACTGATTTTAAAGCATCCAATGTTCTACTGCCTTTCTCTTAAAAACACTGTAAAAGCAAAAATAACAAAAGTGTGAGGGGAGTTTTAAGACGTTTTCAGACACTCTTCCTTGCTATAATGATTTTGGAATGCATTTCTCTTTTTCACATGGTTTTGGTGATATTATTTCAGGCACATGTCAGAAAAGCATGAATATTGAAGTACATTGTGTTTCTTTTTAATTGTATTAAGAAAAAGTGACAGTAACAGATTTTCTGGGATAAATTTTAAAATAATAACTGAGCACGAACTCCTGAAGGTGAGGAGATTTTAGGGAAGGCTCCGAAAAACAGGAAGAGAAAGCTGAACATAGTAATTCATTATATTTATTTATTTATTTATTTATTTCATGAAAAACGACTTTATCATGTTTGATTGCAGAGGTGGGGTCGTTGTGTTCTGCTCTTCAACGAGTCTAAGTTATTTCTAAATCCAATAATTTCTGTGATCCTTCGTTATCCACAGGGACAAGGAAAAATAACTGTGCAAAACCCAGGTGGGGAAAGCAGCATTGGAGCTGGAATTTCCAGGTAAAGTTGGGTTTTTTTCCAAAGAGGACTGAAAAGGACAGAGAAAACTCTCATTTTTGAGGTTTTGCTCTAAATCTTAAAGGTTGCAACGTTACCTTGAGCTATTTTCAGTAGAACAATAAGACACAAACTCTGGGCTTAGAGATGCACAGATTTATTTATTTTTTACCTTTCCTTTTTCTTTGTTTACAGTTCCCCAAATCCCGAGCTCTCTGAGGAAACCCTGGAGATTCAGCGACAAAAATTGCAATTCCAGGGCTGAGATGGCTGCACCAATCTCATCAGGATCTGGGGACCTGGAAAAAAAAAATATATCCCAGAGGAGGGAATTTCTGGAAAAGAAAGGTGGGCTAGAACACCCTGGACAGGAGCAGAACCTTCCCCTCCTTCCCCAGGTGGCTGGAACTGGGGAGAAAATCCTTTGGCCGGTGGAATGTAGAGGAAATTGTGTACAATGGGATGTGAGAGAGACCTGAGCTGTCACTGGAAGGAATAAATGAAAAATCAGACACTATTTTCAGGTTGGAGCAGGAAACTCTCGGGAGACTCCAAAGGGAGCAGGGAGAGGTTCACGGAAATGAAATTGTTCCACCAAAACTGGGGGAGTTCGCTAATGGGAAAAAAAAAATCTCCCAGCTCCCTGCTTGCCACAGGTGACAAACCTGGGAGAGGGAGAAAAATAAATTCATATTTTAATTCTTCACGAGGAATTGCTGCTAAACTTCTACTTGGTGATCCTGGCTTTGTACTGAGCAGGAGTTTGGGAGGCAGAGGGCTCTGGCCTGTTCGTCTGAGCATCCTCAGGGAATTGTGCATTCCAGGATAGGGAAAAGAGGGATAATAAACCCCCATCACCTTTTGTCTTGACTAACAAATTCTCCCTGCCTGTTTTGGAGGTGGCAGCCACGGAAGATGAGTCTCACCAGCTCAGTGATCCCATCAGAAGCAGCTCAGCCGCAGATCCAGGTGGGATTTGGGAAACATTCCCGTTTTCCGTGAGCTCAGCTCGGACTCTCCACTCCCTCTGAGGGAATGCAAGCACGGGGGAGGCTGGAGAGGGGCCTGGACTGGCATCACTCGGCAAAAACTGGAATTCTGCTGGGAAAAGTCCTGGCTTTGTGCTTGCCGGGAGGGCCGGGAGTTGAAGGAGCTCGGCACAGCCCGGAGCCAGCAGGTTCCGCTCCTCCCAGATAATTCCAGCCAGGAATTTTAGCCTTGAAGGGCGTTTGGCTCTCTCAGCCCTCTTTGAACTCGCTGCCTGCGCGAGCACGTGCTGCCGGCTCCTTCTCGGGAGGCGCCGCTTCCAAAGCTTTTCCCGCTTTTGTTCTGGAAGTTCTGAGGGTGGGGAAAAAAAAAAAAAAGGGAAATTTTCCTTGTGCTGGCTGCGTGCGATTTGCGTTAATTTGCAGCTCCTGCCTCAATAATTCACCCGGCGAGCTGAGCCCTGAGTGTGGCAGAGGGAACGCGAGCGTGTCCGTGGGGTTACACGTGAATCCAGCGCTGGGGTGTTCCTGCTGTTCGCCTTCCTGCTGGATCCTGGAATCTGGAGCCCTTTAAGGAGTGCTTTGACTACAATCAAACGTGTAGGGTGGCAGTAAATAATGAAGTAGCTTTGTTTTCTCTCCAGCGCTAAAGCACAAACAAGGGAAGGATGGGGAGGGAGGAATCCATAACATGAGTTTTTAAGTTGTTTTTTTTTTCCTTCCTCAGCCTGGGGGAGGTGAAGGAGAATCCCAGGAGCCCCCAAACAAGGGATGGTGTTTCTCCATGCTTCTCCTGTGGTGATCAGGGCTCTTTACAGGGAAAAATTCCTCGTTTTCAGGACACGTGCCGCATTCTTTTCCAGACAAGGGTGTAAAGGCAAGTTCAACTCCCCCTGAGCTGCTACAGCACAAAGTGATGGTTAGACCTTGTCTGAAACTGAAATTCTTTAGGGATTTTCAGATTTTTTTCCTCCCCAAACACTGGCAAGTAACAAAATCCAAAGGCTCCTGTCCCTCTGGAGAGTTCTGCCTCAGCTGCTGCTTAAAGAGCACATCCATGGCATCGATTTCCACTGGATTTGTTCCTCCTTGGAGCACTTTGGACTCTGAGGCTGAACAAACAGTACAAATAGCAATTAAGGACATTATAAATTGATTCTCATGTAAAATCCTGGGGAGGCCTCAGGGAGAAAAAGGTGGGTTTGGTTTGTTGGTTTTTTTATTACGAATCTGTAATTTTAAGTAATGCATTTGGTAGGCATTGGCAAATTCTTCAAATCCCAGTGAAGGACAATGATGAGAAACCAACAGTGGCTTTCTAAACTCCTTCTCGGAGAGAGGAGCCAGGGAATTATTTATTCTGACAAACGATTGGGCAAAAAGGACTCAATCAGAATTATTTACCACAGAGTATAAAAGCTTAAATTATTATTATTATGGTATAAGATAGGATAGTGCACGATATCAAAGCAATATTAAATCAATGATATTAAAGTTAGCAAGAAGAAACAATTGTTAGAGGTTGGTGGAACTCACCCAGATTTAAGGATGGTGCCTTGAGGGAGACCCTTGATGAGGGTCCCCAAAACCAAAGGGAGGAGTCTCCACACATCCCAAGGAGGAGTTTGTTAAAAGAGCCCACCCTAGGGGAAGTTTTATGGTGTAAAGGGGTTGGCTGCCTTCAGGTCAGTTCAGCAGCTTCTCTGCCAAACCTTTGCCTCAGGATTTGAGGTTGGGGCTCCAGACGGGTTTCAGGATAATTCCACGCCAAACCCAGCACACGCTGCCCCTCTCAATCCCTAAAGCCTTGCGAGCAGGGCATCGCTCGAGCTGCTTCGCCACATTCCAGGCACAGCATCCCGCTGTGGGGCAGAGCATCCCCCTGCATCCCCCAGCAGAACCCGGGCTGTCCTCCCGCTCTGAAAGTTCTTTCAGCTCTGTTAGAGCACGGGACCTTTGAAGAAGAAACGAACAGAGCGATCAGTCGCGGGAACGATGATGAGTTTCGGATTCTGCCGCCATCAAAGGTGGAGCGACGCTTAAAAAAAACCCAGAAATCTGAACATTTCAGGTCTTTCCAGATGATGCGGCTGCGGTTTGGTTCGGCCACAGCCTCGTTTCTCTGTGAGCAGAACATCAATTCCTGTTTGAAGCCCGTTGCCTGCACCAGAAAGGTGTTTGCCACGCAGGGAATTTGTCAGGAGCTGCTGGATTTTTGTGCTGGCTGTGCTGCTCTGAAGTCAGAGGCTCCTGCCCCGCTCTGGGCAGGCTCCTCTCTGCATTTCCTTCTGCCTGCTGCCTCCACAAATTGCTTTCCCTGGAAATCAAAGGGAAACTGAAGCAGTGAATTTTCTTACTCTGTTTACAGCCTCGAGGTTTCTGGCCCTCTCTGTGACTTTTGCACTTGCAAAGGTTTTTCGGTGAGGAACGCGGAGCTGCTTCTCTGCAGCAGCAGAGCAAACACGTGTTTGTGTGTGTTTGTGTGTGCACAAATGCACCTCAGCCGAACTTTTCCCCCTGGGATCCAGTGATGGGACTCGTGGGAATGTTCAGAACTCTTCTGGGAGGCTTGCAGTGGGCATCAGGAAGCATTTCTTCACTGAGAGGGTGGGTAAACCCTGGATCAGGCTTCCCAGGAAGGTGGTGGATAATCCCAGCCTCTTGGTGTTTAAAAAGGATTTGGAGAATGCCCTTAACAGGGTTTAACTTTTGGTCAGGCAGTTGGATTAGACCAAAAAATGATTTTATATCCGTGGAGTCCCTTTCCCACCCCTAAGCAAGAAGATGAGTTGAGTTGCAGTGACCATAAACCCTAAAAACCGCTATCCCTAATTTCTGTGGTTACTTTATCATTATTTCTGTGTACTCTGATCGGGGATTGGCAGTGATCAGGTAAATCTTCATATTATTTGTGCAAGGTTTGAATCCTTCCAGCACCTGAAGGATGCTTGTAAAAAGAAGGGAGAGGAACTTTTGATATGGACAAGGATTTTAAAATGAAAGGGGGCAGACAAAATCTTAGGAAAGAGTTCTTGACAGAGGGTGGTCAAGGAGTGGAACAGGTTGCCCAGAGAAGCTGGGAATGCCAATTAAACAATATTTAACTAGCAGTTGGAAGTGCATGACTGAGAGAGGCTCTGGGAAAAACCTCATGGAATGAAAGATTTCCCCTTTTCCTTCCTGGAGTGGTTTATGGGTCCCTGCCCCTGATTCCTTCAGTGCCTTCCCTGGAGTGCTGTGTGTGAGCTCTGCTTTGTGCTCCTGCAAAACAGGGAGAATTTTATTGATTAAAAGGGGCCAATAATTTTTTCTTTTTTTTTTGGCTCAGGGGATGAACCAGAGCTTTATTTTTACAGATATTTAACCGAGGGAAAACACAGAGCAGAGGCCTCTGCATTTGAGCTTCAGGGAGAGGAAAAAATGTTTCACGCCAGCTCAACAAGTACCCTGATGTTGTTTGGAGAAAAGTTCCCATTTCAACAGGTAATTTTTCTCTCCAAATATAAAAATACCTTTTTAATTGCACCAATCTAGCATGATTGCTTTTATTTTGGAGCATCATGATGATGAATCACGCTGAGATAATTGGCTTGAATAAACTGAATAATCCCTACCTATGCAGATAAAAGATGGAAAAATTGGATGTATTCTGAACATGTGGTGCTCAGGCAGGAGGGAAAGACTTCCAGGGACGCTGAGGACGAGGACCAAGATTAGTGCTCATCATCCGCAGTTATTAGTGCTTTTTAAATTTTAATTAGTATGCAAAATGGGCTTGTTTTAAAAAGAATCCACTGAGTCAAGTCTGGAATAAGTTCTGAATATTGTGCAGTTGTCCTGGTTTTTTTCATCTGTTGGGAATACATGTGGGAGAGTTATTGGAGACAGATACTGCTCGGAGTTCTAGTCTGTGGTGATTTTCTCCTGGAAGTTTTCATTTCATGTGTGTTTACGACAATTTCAGGGAATTTAAGCATAATGCATTAATACAATTTCAAAAAATTAATTTTGCTATTTTTTTTTTTTTAAGAGAAAGAGTTTTCAAGGATTCTGGAGACTTTGTCTTGTCTTCATGATGCTCGTGGCCATAAAGATTTGGCAAAGAAGACAAAGAAGTTTTTCCTGACTGAGGTAAAGATGACCATGTCCAGGGGGTTTTCTTGGTGTCCTAAGCTCATTCCTCATGTGAGCAAACAGCTCCAGACTCATCCTTGCAAGGGAGGCTCCCACAACTTTAGTGAAGAAGGAAAAGCTGCAGAAATTCCTGACCAGTTTTCGGTGGAGGCCAAGGGGAGTGTCCTGGTTTCAGCTGTGCTTGAATCACACCATGAGCAAGCCTTGTTTCTTATTTTTTTATAATCCCAGAATGGTTTGGGTTGAAAGGGATTTTAAAGCCCATCCCATTCCACCCCCTGCCGTGGGCAGGGACACCTCCCACTGTCCCAGGTTGCTCCAAGCCCTGTCCAGCCTGGCCTTGGACACTCCCAGGGATGGGTTATAATGTATAATTTTATAACTATTACCCTGTGGAGCCAAAACCTGAAAGCCCTGACGTTTCTGACCTGCAGAAGGTTTGTGTTGTGCTCAACCTCCCCGAGAGGGACAGAGCTGCTGGCAGAGCTCCGCGCTCCAAGGAGCTGGGAAGAGAGGCAGGGCTCAGACGAGGCCAGCTCCGTGTGTAGGAGGCCAAGAGGTCTCTGATTGCCCGGCAGAGGAAGGCAGGAGCTCCCCGAGCCCTCCTGGCCCTGCTGGGGGAGATGTGCAGGGTGGGCATGATGCAGCAAAGGGCAGTGCCCAGCCTGGAGCTGCTGCATCCCCCCAGCCCTTGCAGCCAGCAGGAGCCCCTTCCCCGGGCCCGTGGGCAGCTGGCTCCTTGTTTTGCTGCTGTGGGACAAACACAGCAATAGTTTTTTCTCCTGGCACCCCCGGGGAAGGCAGAGCCTCTTAACCCCCTTCCCATTCCCACGTCGCACCCCGCTGCTCCGGGCACACACGGCTCCTTCCTCCTCCCTCCCAGTCAGTGGTGCTTTAATGTCAAACTGGGTTGTGGGATTTAAGGGGAACTCTCGCAGGGTGATCACCAGAAAGATGAAAGCATAATTGGAAGTGAAAGATTGGAGTTCAATCTCCGAGGTAATTAATTATCATTGCATAAGCACGCTGTATGTACAACTACTTAAATCACTTTATCTAAGCTGTATCGTTAATATTAGAAATATTTGGGTAGGAGACAGCAAAATTGCGGTACTTAGCATAAAGTTAATGAGTTAAACTACTATTATACCTGGAAAAAAATTCTCAGTAGATGACAAATTATTGGTATTAAAGAGAGTGGGTATTTTTACAATTATTTTTCTTTGCACAGTGCAGGGGAGTCGAGAGGTTCATAATAGATTTTTAAAACAATAAAGAGCAAATTTGAATAGTTCCCAGAAATCAGGTAAAGCTGCCATGTGGTTGTGTGATAAATGAGGTCTGAAAAGCAGAGCCACCCTGAGCCAGCAGGAAAGATTAGATAAAAATAGCTTGGATAGAAAACTCTGGAAAAGTCATGGATGGACGAAAAGGGATGCGTGAGAGTTACCTGGGAAATGAAAGGGCAGGAATAGGATTCAGGACGAATGGCAAGGATCCTCCTGGACTGGGCATGAGGCTCACACAACAGCAGTGCCACCTGTCCAGGAGGAGGCGGGGGAGGATGAAGAGCTTCGGTCTAGGACAACCAAACAAATTGTTCCAGGTCTCTGGAGAAACAGGGATGTGGTTGGGAGGTTTGGGTCTGTAAAGAGCCAGAGCGAAGCCATGGATTTGAGCACCAAAGCAGCTCAGCTCCCTTTCCCAGAGAAGGTGGGTGTGGTTTAGCGTTTTGGAGATGCTTTAACACCTTGACTCCAGAGTCACGGGAGTGTTGGAGCGAGTCCAGAGGAGGCACCAGGACCATCAGAGGGATGGAGCAGCTCTGCTGGGAGGAAAGGCTGGAGAATTGGGATTGCTCAGCCTGGAAAAGAGAAGGTTTCAGGGTGAACGGGGTGTGGCCTGAAGGGAGCTACAAGAAAGATGGAGAGAGATTTTGGGCAAGAGCAGGTAATGACAGGAAAAGAGAGAATGGCTTCAAACTGGCAGGGATAGACGGTTTGGATTAGATATTAGGAAGAAATCCTTCCCCCTTTGAGGGTGGGCAGGCCCTAGCACAGGGTGCCCAGAGCAGCTGTGGCTGCCCCTGGATCCCTGGCAGTGCCCAAGGCCAGGCTGGACACTGGGGCTTGGAGCAGCCTGGGACAGTGGGAGGTGTCCCTGCCCATGGCAGGATGCTGGAAAAAGATGAGCTTTAAGATCCCTTCCAACCCAACCCATTTATGATTCTATGAAGAAAAACATGAACTTTGCAGTTTCAGTCCCACTCCAGAGGTTGTGGATTCCTCTGGGCTCTGCCAGAGTTGCTTACTTCCAGTTTTTCCCTCACAGCCATGGAATATCCATGTGCCAGATGAAGGCTCCACACTCGTGTGCCGTTGTGACGGAGCAGCAGGAGAGGCACTGAAATAAATGATTTTTTAATTTGATGTGCTCATTGTTTGAAAGCTGAGAATTGTTTTCCTCTTTATTCAGTGGTGAGCTTTTTTTTCCCTGGCTTTTCAGACCAAATGAATAAAGAGCTGTAACAAATACTGAAGTCTTAGAATTCGTAAAGCAGTGCATAAAAGTATCTCTCCCACTTTATAAATCATACTGTCCATTTGAAAGATTTTGCTTTAATGACTGGAAACAAATTGAAGGCTGAGGTGTTTTTCAAGGAGCTGTGAAGAACAAAATCGCTGTGGAAAATTCTGCAGCAGTTAAATATGCTGAGGGGAGAAGAACTGATTGAGAACCCCAAATGCACGACACCCTCCTCCAAACCAATGGAGAAATTGCTGGAGATGTCATAATTAATGACAAGTGTGAATAGTGCAGCTGCAGGAAAGGTGTTTTATGCAGACTGAATTATTGCAGGGGCGCTCTTTCCTTCCGATTCCCTTCTCCAGGTGTTGTGGACGTGGCCTTGGGTCACTGGGATTGATGGCAGTGCCCAGCAGCTGCAGCTGGGATGGTTGTGGATGCAAGGACCACACCCATCAAAGCCCTGAATAACACCAGGGTGTGATGGACTGGGAAGGTGAAGGTTTGTTGAGCACACTTCTGATCTTAGGGATGGTTTTTCTGCCTGTGAAGCTCACGTGGGGATGGCAGGGGGAAGCCAAGGATAAGAACCTGCTGGAATCAGGCTGTTCTCAGCTCCACGGAGTCACCGCTCCTCCTCACACGGGTTTTGTTTCGGTAAATGGAATCACACTTTGATTTCTGCAAACAATGGTGTGGTCTGGGCACCTGCGGGTGCTTCAGACAAGAGCTGCTCAGGGGGGTGGCACCTCCTCCCTGCCGCGTGGGACTAACTCAAAACACCTCATTTCTCTCACCTTCACTTTCCCAACCAGGCTGCTGCTCTCCCCAGCTCTCCACAGCCTCTCCACTGAAACAATTCCTTCTGAGACGTGCCCCTCCGCCTGTTTCCATGGCAAAGAGTGAGCACCTTTCCTTGCACCGATTCCCCGACACGTAGCTCCCCCTCGGGAATTTGTGCTGGAGAGCGCTGTCCGTGGAACGTGGCAGCCTCCTCCTTGTCCTGAAGAATTGCGTTTGAACAGAGCATCCTCAGGGTTTAATTGAAGCCCGTTCTTAGGCCTGGCTCAGCAGCTCTCCGGCTTTGGATGGAAGGGAAGAGGGCACCAGGGAAAGGAGACAAATCGAGGCTGTGCATGCAAAGAGGCGAGTGCCCAAAAACACTCTGAAAGTAAAAGCTCTGCTTAAGGAGCTCTTTTTTGTTTGGGTCTTTTTTTTTTTCGAGGTTGTCTCAGTGCCGTCAATAGCAACTAAATTTAGGTAGGCCGCAGCTTAGCCCTCAGGGTCATCAAATTAAGAAACTTCAAAGTAAATCTTCAATATGGTTTTGCTTAACAGTCTTTTAGGACTTATTCCACTGTTTGTATTCCCAGTTTGTGGCTGGCGGTTTCCTTACTTGGTTAATTTAATGAGGAATTGGTGCTTTGGAGGTGAGAAATGTGTTGGCTAAGCAGTTCTGTGTTAGTTTTTTGTGGAAGGAAATCCCAGGGTGAGAAGCAGATCCCCGTAAACAAGAACAGATTATAGAGGAAGTCAAACTGAGGATCAGGATTTCACCAAGAGTCTCTGTTTGGGGCTCTCAGTGGGTTTTGCTTGGTTGTAGCAGAGTTAAAGGAGGCTCAGCTCAAAACACTCTAATTGAGCCTCTTAATTAACAGGAAATGATGCCATGTAGCTTAATGGGTCATGGGAGGTGGAGCAGAGGGACAACCTGGCAGTACCCAGTTAGGTCAACCAGCAGGTTTTTCATCTCCCTGTTTTGGGGAGCCTTTAAAAGAGGTTGGGAATGGAGATAGTTGGAATTGCCGCCGTCGGGAGCTGCAGTTTGGGGCCGTGCAGGAACGTGGAACTGGGGGCCATCGCCAAAATTGTGACTGAGGAAGAGGGGTTTGGCTCTTAGGGTGGGGTATATGGGATTGCAAAGTAGATGAGGGGAGAACTGAGATTATGGCAGTGATAACCATTAAACCAGGGCTGTTTGCCAGGACTTCCCAGTGAGAGAGAGCAGGGAGAGAACTGTCTGGACCGGGAGATGTTGTTCCTACGGATCTGCTGGAGGGCTAAACCCTGAAACACCCGGTTATTGCAAACCTGTCCTCACCATACCTGAGAAAGGTCCTGAAAAGCTAAATGGAAAAAAAAGAGCAAAAACCAGCTAATTTTAGCTCAGCCTCTGAGACCAACATGGGACAGAATAAACCCAGCATATTTAGAAGTGCCTGAGGCTTTTCCAGCGCATGGAGAATGCCTGATGCCGTTTGGAAATTCAGCAGATACTGCTTTCCCATTGCTGTTATCGCTCCAAAGATAAGCCAGCTCCTCCCTATCTCTTTCCTGATGTTAGTTCGGATAAGTGTACATTTCTTTTTATGGCCTAAGCCACTTTCAGAAGCAATTTTTAAAATTAATATATTTTCAACCATGGAACAGAACAGAGACAATCCCAGTGGAGTGCACACGTGGAATCTGCATCTGCTCCACACAGAACCCACTCGATCAATAACCCAAGAAGGAGTGGTGAGTTTTCTCTCTGTTTTTCATGTTTTTGCAAAGAGGGAAGAGAGAACTGTGAGTGAGGAGTAAATAACTCCCGAATTTTAAAGAGATGGATTTGTTTGGTCAGCAGAAACTGTACCCTATGATTTGTTTTAAATGATACCCACGGAGGAGAAAAAAACTTGTCAAAACACACCAAACACCCCAAAAACTGGCTTAGGAGCTGTGATGTTGTGTTGTAATCAAGGATTAACGGTTAAAAACAAACCACCTATCTCTCAGCATGAGGCAGTTGGGGTGTCCCTGGGACCCCCCATTCCTGGAAGAACTTTTCCCCTGTCTCCTTCTCCATCCCAAGGTCAGCAAGGGGATGAAGGGTTCACCATCTGTCTCCCCTAACCGATATCCTTTTTCTCTCCCAAATAAGAGTCAAAATTCAAAACTACCTAGAGATTTAAGAGAGCTTTTCACCTGCCTTCAGAATTCTTTTTTTTTTGGGGTTGGGTATTTTTATTTATTAATTCATTAAACCTCAATTCAACCTCTGAAAACGCTTGAAGTTTTGGGTACTTCCACTTTTTGCATTCGTAGCCAGCAGCAGGAATATCTAGAAATCCCCAATATTTGCACAAAGAGTGGGTGGAAGGAGCCAGGAGTGGCTCCAGAGAGGAGCAAAGGGCACATCCTCTGCCAGGCTGTGTAGCAGCCACTTCCATGGATGGCTCCATACGGGCAAAATCTAGGAAATCTAGGAAAAATTTCATCGTGGAAAGGGCTATAAAACATTGGATCAGGCTGTCCAGGGAATGGTGGATTCACCATCCCTGGAAGTGTTCCAAAAGCATGGGGGTGTGGCACTTGAGAGCATGGTTTAATGGTGACCATCGTGGTGGTGGGTTGATGGTGGGACCTAAGGATCTTAAAGGTCTTGTCGAAAATTACCAATTCTGTGATTTTACGATTCTATGAACAGATTTCAGATCTAGCACTGAAAACATTCCAGTTTTTGCTCAAATAATAAGGATTGGTGCAAAGCGTGGTTGTTTTTTGGTCAGCTCTACTCATTTATGAACCATCTTTTTGCATGTTTTTGGTTAGGACAAGAGAGAAATTTTTGGAAGATTAACTCAGTGTTGGATGATGATGGAAGTTGATGATTTTTGGAAGATGAACTCAGTGTTCTCTGGCTATTGTGTAACTTTCAAGCAAATTAATACCACAAGGAAACCTCATTTCTTTTGGGCTTTCTGATTAATGTGTTGAAAAGGGATTCACAGGTCCGAAATCAACACAAAAAGTGCCACTTGCCCTTTTTTCCTACTGGTTTCAACAGATGTTGGATTTAACTCAGACTTTCCCATCAGGAAACCAACTCTCCCAATTGTTTCAGACAAAAAGCAATGACCCTTCTTAAGAATGAAGTCAACCTCGTTCTGATATCATTTCAAGGGGTAGGACAGAACGTCTGCACTCATCTCCCTGCTCTGCCGTGAGTCTGGAATGTTCCTTCTGAGTGACTCCTGTCAATTATCCCTGGCCTGTGCTGGCTGACTCACAAAATGCTGGGAAAAACACAAAAGCCTTGTGAGTAATGGTATTGATGGGAGCCCAGAGCAAATGGTAATGTCTGGGAAATAGAGCTGTGCATTCAGCTCTCCTTAGAAAGTTTGGGAAAGGACGTGGGAACTGGATAAATTTTTTTTTGTTCGAGAGGGACACGCTCTGCTCTTGTATTTATTCCTGCAAAATAACGTTTTGTCTTGGAATTAATATCGACTGGGTGGTTATTTAAAACTGTAGTATTTCAACATTTTGAGTCCTTTTTTGTAATTATATTTTTCTTCCGTCCGTTGCCATTTGTTTGTACTTTGTCAGGCGCTTCCTTTTGTTTGGATTTTATACCCTTTTTCCCCAAGAGGGTTGTTATATCTGGTTTTATTTTCTTGCCTATTGTTTCCCTGAGCTAATCTCCTTGTTTTCCTTCATTTTGTTGTTCTCTTTGCCATTTAGACTCATTGTGTGTGTCTTTACTTCCGAGCCTGCCTTGATCTCATTTTGCTCGGGAAGAATTGCTCCTTTTGGCTGCAGTTTGAAGCTGTATCTATTTTTGCTGATATTTTTTATTACCGTGACAAATCCTTTTATTTAAGGGCATCTTGTTAAGACAGCCTCTTGTTATTTTTGTTGCTTCATGTCTCCAGTGGGTTTAAGGCTTTTCTGCCAATTCTGCTCGTGAATTTTGTCTTGTGGAGGGTGTGCAGGCCCCTTCCCATGGAATTTCTCCCTAATTTTTCCTCTGATGCATCTTCTTCGGCCCTGAATTCCCTGCTGCTGGAATTTTGGCCCTGCAGGGATTGAAGGTGTGCTAATTCGGCTGTTCCATGCACAGGATGCCGAGTCAGTTTTCCTCTTTATATTTAATACCAGTGGTTAAAGCTGCCCTTTTGCAGGTTTTTGGGGGGCTGTTATTTGTGAAGAGGGTCCTGTAGAGACTCTCTGCTCCTGCAGTTCAGCTGGACTTTGGAATCAGCTGGGATCAGTCACGTTTAGTTGGAATCAGCGTATCCTTGTAGCTGCAAAGTCCTTAATCCTTGGAACTCTTACACATCCCATTGGACTGGTCGTGGGAATTCTGTTTCCCTGCCAATGTCTCTCACCAAGATACACTGAATTGCCTTTTTCCTGAATTTCATATATAATTTCTCTTTGAAGTCGTAGCTTGAGGACTCCAAGAGCCCAAGAAGGAGCTGGAGTCTGCGGGTGCCCTGTCAGGAGTGAAAAGGGTTTTCTCTCACAGTTGACAGGAAAAGGGTCCATTCATGACAGGCCCTTCAGAAAAAAAACATTAATTAACACTTGTCATCTGTGGCAGTCACAGGTAATTCCCACACTGACAGGTCTTTGCATGGATTCCCATTTTTCCTTTGACAACTGGACCGTGAATTCTAATTTTGCCAGGACAGAAAGTGATACCAGTGTCTATGCCAGGTTTTGAAAGGTATCAAAATGAGCAGGGAAGTGTCTGCAGAGCACTGGGAGCACCCAGGTGCTCCTCTCAGGACAAGGGGCATTGCCCTGACAAGCAGCAGCAAGTCATTAATTACAAACAGATAATTGGCCTCACAGGGCCAGCTTGGAGAGCATAATCCAAAAGAGAAAACAAAAACCCAAACAATTTGCTGATGGTGGTAAGAATCACAGAACCACAGAATATCCTCAGCTGCAAGGGCCCCACCAGGATGATCCAGTCCAGCTCCTGGCCCTGCACAGGACACCCCAAAATCCCACCCTGTGCCTGAGAGTTGTGAAATGGGAATAATCTGGGAAGTTTTACACAGATCTGGCATTAACAGTGATGTAAAGAATCCAAGAAAAACACTTCCCAAGTGTGACCTAACCCCACATCTATAGGATGTGCTTTGCTTTGACACCGCCAGTGCCAATCCCAGCAATTCCCGAGCCAGTTTGCCCCCACTGGAGTTGATTCCGTTTCTCTCCCAGGTTTCAGAGGTGACTGTGTCCTCTCGGAACAGATCCGTGGCTGAGCCTCAGCTCGTGGGGAAGTAACTACTCCAGTTGACACTTGACTTAATTATCTTTGTAGCTTCATCTGCAGTGACGTTTTCCCCGAGACAGCTTGGTCAGGCCTGGGTTTTGGAGTGCCTCCAGCTCCTGTTCCAATCCATAATGTGCAGCTGAGCATATGCTTTAGGATCTCCTAAAGAACAAGCATAGCATGAAGGCTGAAATGAGGCGTGGACGTGTCTGCTAATTAGAGCAGCAGAGCAGGGAGCTGGAAACGAGCTGGGAATCAGCTCCTCTGCACCAGTGATGTCCCTCACCTGCAGAAATCCATATCTTGGGACTCACAGTGCTGGAAATTGCACTGAAAACATTGGGATTGATGTGATCTTCAGTCAGAGGTCATATCTGAGAGGGGAGAGACCCTCAACAGAGCAACAGAGCTCTCCTGAGGGATTTTTCTGAGGGAACAGAGTGCAGGGGGACTCCTATCCAGAGGGAAATGAAGAAGGTATAGCAGGATGAGAAAGCCTTCTTCAAGTGTAATTGTAACATGAATTTCTGCTGCCTGACTTCCCAGTAACTCCCAGTGCCCCTCCTGGTTGCTCGGGGCCTGTATCCGTGCTGGAGCTTTCCCCACTGGAGCTCTGATGCCACACGGTGCCTCTGCCAACACCCCTGATAAAACACTGAGTTGCTCTTCGAGGCCTCTGATGCTGAATTTGATACCCAGGTATTTCCTACTTTATCAGCAAACCCCACCCCACCTCAGACACCAGCGCTCCCTCCAGCACGTGGCTTCGCCGTTCCTTTCTGATTATCCCCCAATTTCCGAGTTTCACCAACTTTGCCGTGTTCCACCAGATAGCAACTTTCTGCTTGATACCTCAGCGTGTTCTGGAGCTGAGACCGTGGTACCCTGCACCCCTCGTGTCTGTCAGTCACCAGCTCAGCGCCGCCTGCCTTGACTGATGGATTTTATCTCGTGTCAGTTCCCCTATCCCAACAGCTCTTCCTCTCCTTCTTTTCCAGCAGCAGGAGAGCGTGGCTGCTGCTCTCCCATAAGGAGAGTTTGTACATCAGTCCAGGTGAGATGGGAATGTTTAGCCTCACCATCTCCGCGAGTGCCGCGTGTTCTGACGTTCAGGGAACTGATAAAAGTTTGGGGCTGCCCAAAGTCCATAAATACTCATTCCATTAAAACGAGATTTACAGGGCTGGATCCGTGGCGCAGAAGTGCTGAACTTACTCCATAATATTCCTGGAAGGCTTGGCCTTGTCTGCCCGGCTTGGATTTGTGAGCGTGTGCGCCTGTGGTAGGCTTCTTTTTGCAGCTACTATTGCTAGTTTAGCTTTTTTAATCTGATTTTATTGTGCTGTAAACTCCTTTCTCTCTTCTGGAAAGTAATTTCACTTCCCCTCTGTGTGAGAGACGTGGTAAAAAACTCACAACTATTAAGTGAAAAAATATAGAGAGTTTTGTTTGCCTCCAGCCTGGTTTTTTATTTTACCTCTGGAAGCTTTTGGCAATATCCGTGGCCTGGGAAGCGATGCTCATTTTGGAAAGGCAGCTTTTCAATTAAGCTGCTTTTCTTCATCAAACTCTGCTCTCGAGGACTTCCAGAATCTGCTGGCTCAGAGGGAAAAGATTCTCAGTGAAAATCCTAATTTCAGAAGTACTTTCTAATCACACCATGTAAGTTTTGAAAGAATATTTCAGATTTTCACCCCAAACCCTGACCTGTGTTTCGAGAGATAATTAAGCTCAGTCTTAGCCTTAGAGCAGCTGGGGAAGAAGGAGCAAACAGAAGGGATTTATCCAGACTTCTGGCTACTCTGAGATGGAAAAACGCCTCTTTTAAAACACTGACAGTTGAAAAAGCCACAAGAATCCATGGAGGAATAGCAGGAAAATTGTCTTCTCCTCCATCTCATGTTTATTTTATGGGTACTTTCTGTGGCTGAATAAGTTATAGGGACTTTTACATCCTAAATGGCAGGTTTTGGCTGGTTTTAAAGTGTTCCAGCTTTTCCTACAGGTTTTGAGGCTCCAGCTTTGGGAAGTACTACCAGAGAGCAAGGAAAATGGGATTAATTTGGTGAGTGGCACAAATCAAGCTCTGTTAAAAAAAGTGCTGGTGGGTTTTATTTGGACCCAATGCTGGTTTTCTTTATTATTATTATTATTATTATTACCATTATTTTTCATTATGATCTTATTATTATGCCATCATTATTAGAATTATTCTCATTATTATTAATTCTGAGCAGGGAATCTGCTCCATTGACCAGATCAGGATTACATTCTTTGTACACCACTTTTCCCTGCCGAAAATTTTTCGTTTTCAGCTCCAAGTTTTTAAGCCAGCTCCAGGTAAAACGTGGAATATTCATGAGGAATGTGGTGTCAGCCTAAAACCACTGAGGCAGAGTCACATTTAAATCAATTAAAACCTGACCTGGACAGGTAATTAAGGTGTTTTTCATTGACCATAATGAAGGAAAGGTTAAAAAAAAAATACCTAAATATTGGAGCACTAAAAAGGAATTGAAGAAGAAAAACACCACTAAATAAATCCAATCAGTTCTGGGTAGTGTTTAGGGACAGTTTGCAGTGTGAAATAGAGAAAAGGATGCTTCTGATTTTGGAACAATTTTTGCAGTAACAGGAATGATAATGCTGAGAATGGTACTAAGGAAAAAATTCACGTAAATGTTGAAAAACTACAAAAATAGGAATTAATTGCCTTCAAAAGATGGATTAAAAAATATTCAAAATAATGCAGAGTCATAGGAATTGGAAGAAAAATTTGCTTTTCATCCTCAAAAACTTCCTTTGGGATACATCCCACAATGGCAGAGGATCTCATTTATTTCATAGGAACACTAACCCATTATTTTTCTTTAAATATTCCACAGTTTTCATGGTAAAAGCCATTTATTTCAAATTACTCACAGAAAATATTAATGTGTGCTTCAACTCTCCTCAAATATCCATTTGAGTTGATTATAAAAAACAAAACCCGAGGTTTTTTGAGTGGTTTTTATGCAACAAAAGCATGTTTGGAGCACTTGAAAATCTGTTTTTCTTTTTGTTCTGCCTCATTTATTTGTTGTATTCAGCCAAGCTTTCAGCTGTGCACTGCAAAGTGTCAGAGGTGGTTAAAGAACATTATTGATTCCAAAACTGCTGAAAGACAGAACAAGTTTGGGATGAAGGGATCATTTTTTTTTTTGTACTGTGAAGGTTTCCCAGCCTCCAGTTTTGTTCCAGGGTGACTGGGCTGAAATGGGTTTTTAATGAGTTAAGGGAAGTGCTGAGCAAGAGGAGCAAAAAAAAGCAGATTTTATAATAACATTTAGGAGCCAAAAAGAGGCAGACTTTATAAAATTATTCAGGGGCAAAAAGAGGCAGATTTTATAAAATTATTCAGGGGCTAAAAGAGGCAGATCTTATAAAATTTAGGAGCAAAAAGATGCAGATTTTATAAAATTATTCAGGGGCAAAAATAGGCAGATCTTATAAATTAATTCAGGTTTTCTTAGCTGAGCAGGAAAAGTTGTTGGCTTGATCTGCAGGAATGATATGAAATGGTAGGAAAACCCAAGTTCAAACCTGCGGAGTTATTAAGGTTAACAAGGAGTTAACGGATTTGGAAAGGAAAAAAGGACTCGACGGTGCTGGGTCCAAAACCAAACAAGGATTTTTGCCTGTTTGAGTGCTCCTCGGAAAAAAGAAACTTTGGATTAAGTGGTTTTAAATTACAGAAAGGAAAGAATGCCTCAATTATTATAGCAGAACTTGGGAATCCACGAGAGGAGCTGCTGAAATCCGAAACAACCAAAAAAGGCGATTTTAGTGGTGTCTGTGGTGCAAAGAAGGGAAGCTTCTTGCACTTGTTGTGTTCCATATTTCAGGAATCAAGGGGAACCGGAGCTGAAAACAGAAAAAGTAGAATTCTATTGATTTAAGAGATCCTTGTGCTGCAGCAGTGGGGAATTTCCCAGATTTAGGCTGGAAACAGATTTAGAATCCCAACGTCTAAAACCCACTGTTGAGGCAGCAAATAATCTTGGGATCACAAGGACTCGGGGAAAGGCTCCTTTTTCCTCATTTTCTGGCGTCAACCACCTCTCCCAGGAGCTGCCTCAACATCCTGGCCCACGACTTCCACCTGCACCAGGTTATTTTGGAATACAGCTCATAAAAGGTTGGAAAAGGTCTTTAAAACCACCCTGTTTTGCCACCAAACTCTGTCCCCAAGAGCCACATCCTGAACAATTCCAGGGAGGGGGATTCCACATCCCTGACAAACCTTGCAGTGGAGAAATTTCTCCTGGTATTTAATCTAAACCCTCCAGATCAGCCTTGACCCGGGAGAGATCCCTGTTGGATCAAGGTTCTCCATGAAGCCACGTGGTTATACCTGATGCAGGTGTGGGTATTTCTTACCCGATTTACCATATTTTTCCTAAAAAAAGGATGTTTCTTTTGATGAGGAAGCAGAGAGATCACGTTTCCTGAGCTGCACCATCTATTCCTGCTCTTTCACCCAGGACTGGGGGTTGATCCTGTGGTGGGATTGCTCCTCTGGTGAGCTGGCAGTAATGGAAAAGGAGATTCCACGATTTCTGAAGGCTCCCTAAGAGCTCTTGTGGACAATTCCGTGTGGTTTTGCTTACCTGGTTTGCAGACTCGACGATCAATAAGTCCTGACTCGTGTCTGGGTATTTTCTGCTCTTTCAGAGCTGTAATTTCTCACAGTGCATTTTAAAATTGGCTTTTTCAGAAGCCATTTCTCGGAGTGGTTGGGGCTGAACGTCGCTGTTTAAGATCAGCCCTTGAAAGAAATCAGGCCGAAACTCGCAGTGAAAAATGCTCTGCTGAGACGCAGCAAGCTGAGATCTGACAGTGCCTTCAGCTGCTATTTTCAGTTTCTTCTCAAAGGTTTTGTGCTTCATCCTGAACCCTCCCTGGAGATCTGGTAAAGCAAATATGGAAAATGCCACTGTGCTCTTTAGAAATGTAACTAGAAGGGTTTCAAACCCCAAAGTTTATCTGTCAGCATCAGGAAAAGCTGCATTTAATACACTGGGTATGATTTGTTTCTCAGTGACAGCTCTTGTTCAGATCATTTTGTTGTAATTTTGACTGGGTTGAGTGAATATTCTTTCATTTTAGTGAAATTTTGTGTGGTTTTACACATCCCTGGCATTTTTCCTAAGGGAGCAGCTGTTATAAAACTTGATTGTTATGTGGAGTTTTCTGCTGGTGGCTTTGTTTCTGTTTTCAGAATCACCTGATTTTAGAATAAGAAAAAGGAAATGGATATAAACTAAAACTTCTGCTGCTGATTATGTTCTCCTTGGCCTCTTGTCATCCTGTTTCTTACCAACCACATTCCAAGGACTTTCAATGAATGCATTAAACCCATGGAAATTTGGGTGGCATTGTCCTGTATCCCAGCAGATCCCTTGGGAATGTGAATCCACCTGGAGGGCTCTGAGCATGGGGATGGAATCAGAGGGTTTCCGTTATGTAGTGTAGCAAACCTGATCTTTCATCACCTTGGAGGATTTGAAAACTTGATATAAACAATGAAATAATGACAAGTCAAAGAGTGGCTGCCCCTTGCCCACCCGATCTCTAAGACATCCACGACAAAAAGAGCTGTGAGTCTTTGCCCTTGAGCTGCCTTTCCAGAGGGATTAATCTGATTTATTCCACTGAATCTCCGCATTTCCATTCAAAGGCATCCTGTGTTTCGGGAGGGATGTAAAATTCCGGAAGAAATTTCATTGTGGTGTCTCCTCCCAGCTAAATCCACTCACCAAGTTATATTTAGCAGAGTGTGATGCTCCTGAACTCGGAAACAAATCTATCTGGGCTTTCAGGGGTGCTTGGGAAGGATGAAAACTGCTGCCCTGAATGCAATTTGTTTGGTTTTGTGCTCTCTGGCTTCATAAACTCTTGAAAATCGCTATAAATACGGTCGGGCACAACGCAGCGTAACCAGAGGAAAGCATAAACCTCTCCTCTGGATTTTACGGTTCCGCGCACGTTGTCTTTGAAATGCTCCTTGAAAATACGGGTTACTCATCGTGTCCCTGTAATCCTCAAAGCATGACAGGAAACCAGCGGCTCCGAGGGCTCGTCACTCACCTCTGGGACATCAGCAGGCTGGGGGAGAGGAGCCTAAAGGGTGAAGGCAAATATTCAGCTGCGTAAAGAGAAGTGTTTTGACCCTTTCATGTGTCAGTCATTCATCCTGTCCACGGCGGAGCAGCACACCTGACAAAAGG
Organism: Gymnorhina tibicen; assembly: GCA_013399875.1. NCBI lineage: Eukaryota > Metazoa > Chordata > Aves > Passeriformes > Artamidae > Gymnorhina > Gymnorhina tibicen. The sequence continues at coordinate 446,054 of VXAZ01007016.1, forward strand.
CTGGATTTCATTGTTCCAGGTTGTTGCTGTCAGAGGCTCCTAAACAACTGTCGTTGCTGCAGCTGCCAGGGCTCAGCTGATGAAAGATGTTTTGATTCAGTTCATCATCCCTTCTCTGGCGCTGGGAAAGTGGGGCAACGCTTCATCTTCGCTGAAGGGTGCAGAACAGAACTTAAAGCCCTGAAGTCTGGTGGGGTTTAATGACTGGGAAGCTGCTCCCTGCCCCACATGTGTAAAATCAGAAATCAAGGAATAATGGACAGATTTTCTGGAATATTTGCAAAACTCTGCAGGCCTGGATCTCTTCTGGAATTGAGACAGCATTCTAGAAAATAATAATCTACTTTGTAGCCTTGAGTTTCTTGAAGATGAAGGTGTCTTTCTTGTCTCCTGAGGGCAGAACTGTCCTGAAGCCCTAAAAGAATAAAAGTGCTTTTAATACAGTTAGTATTCAAATAGTTAGTAGATTCAGGTAAAAAAAAATAAGAAATGTATTAAATTGATGGATAAAAATGATTCCTCCCCTCATTTCCATCCAGGCTCCCTTTTGACATTTGGCTCTCTGATTACTTTCTGAAATGAAAAAAATTATCCGTGTCCTGGTCTGCGCAACTTTGAGGTCACTTCTCCTTGGTGGGTTTGACGTCCCAGGCAAGAATTGGACCTTTGTGAGTATTGGAACACATCATGAGAATTAGATCAAGGTTTATTAATCCTTTCAGGAGCCCCTTCAGTTGCCAGAGGAGATCAGGATGGACAAGCTCGACCTGGGGGTGCAATTTCTGTAATGGGGATGGAGGAGGAAATCAGCGACAACCTCTGGTTGTCCTCTGGCACCACCAACAAAGTCTTTGCCTTCCCTCCATCATGCAAGACTCAGATTTTTATTAAGTAAGAGCTGCTTATCACGTGAAACCATTTATTTTGCTTGAGAAACTTCTTCACACTCAGTTTCTCTGTTAACTGGGTTATATCTGCTGCTGGGGTGGAGTTGTTTTTCCTCGGAAGGATAAATAATATTGATTATTGATTATAAATTGCATCCATAATTATTTCCACAGATTTCATTCATGGCCACCTCCCCTTTCGATTATAAATAGCTTTAAAAAAACATCCCCTAAACAATAATTCTGTAGCTAAATGATGACAATCACAAAAAATTATTCTTCAAGGCCAATTTCTTCTTTAGTTCCTGTAAATCCATGAATTTTCCTGACCACACTGGATGGTGGCCACCATAATTTTTCAGAACTTTTAGCCTACAACTGATTTCTCACCTGGTGATCTCCAGTGATGTAAACCACAACAATTTATGTGTGTTTAGTCTCGTATGATTAGGACCTGAAACAATAAACTCTTCAAATCCCAAATTCAATTTAGTATTATTGCTGAAAACTGCTTCCATTCTTTAAAACGTCCCCAAAAAATAGAATCAAATTCTGTAAGTGGCCTAAACAAGAGACAGAACTCTGCTGGAAAAAAAAAAGAGTGGCAAAAATCCTTGGCCAAGCACAAACCAAAGCCTGCAGGGCTCGTGTTGGACTTGCTGTCCCTGACAATGATGCTTCCCCACTTTTCTCTGGGAAAGGGAGGACTGAGAGTGTTTGAATCCTTTCCCTTCTGATCCCAGGGCACACTGGAGGAGGAGATTACCCCGCTCCTTTAAAACAGTGTTTTCCTTGCACTGAGATGTGTTCTCTAAACGCTTCCGTGTAAAAATCCGTTCTATTTCAGCAGGGCTCAGGAGCACCCCAGATCGTTCCTTCCGTGGGGCGAAGTGAGCTGCTTCAAACAGCTGATGCTTTGCTCTGACTCGCAGGTGAGAGAGGGAAAACCAAGCATTTTCCCAGCATTTTCCCTCCATTCCTGCAGCCAGGACCAGGCACTGTCTGTGAGCAGCGGCTCTGTTGCTCAGCCCGATGTATTTGCATAAATAACACACAAAAAGTTACTGGTTTTCTGTTTGCCTCCTCCCCTCCTTGAGTCACAAAGCCAAACTGAATTTTAATGCGTGCCTGAATTTGGAGGAAAAAAAAAAAAAATTATGGAGCACTCAGAGTTATTATTTTGAGTAGATGGAGAAACACTAGTGAATCTTGCATAGGTATTAATAAATAATAATATTAAATGAGCAGTGCCCTGTTTTCCTGTCTAATGCTCTGTTTCTTGTGCTGTACCTGCTGCTATAAATCATGCAGGGTGTTCCTCCAGCTCCTGAGACACCCACAAGAGGCTTTTGCTGGGTCATGAGTTTGGGAATTTGCTTTTTTTTTTGCCCAAAACATCTGGTTTAGGTGCTCACCTTCACCCCAGGTGAGAAATGGCAGGAGGAAAACATCGTTGTCTTTGGAGCTGTGCTTGGTTATTTGCACAGGAGCCGTGCCCTTGTTGAAAACCACGGGTATTGCCAGCTGCAGGGAGCTGGGGGCACTGGGCTGACACGCTCAGCAAAGGAAAAAGTGGCTGTGGCAATAAAAATGGCAAGATTGGATTCTAGCTGCTCCCCTCTGTGCAGCGGGGAGATGAGGGATGGAGTGGAAAGGGCGAGGCCCTTGCAGTGGAAAAATCCGAGGGGTTTATTGGAGCAGAGGATCTGAAAGCAGAGTTTGAATGGGCTCACGGGAATCGGGATTTCTGCTGCAGAAGGTTGTGGGAAATGTGATGTTTCAGCCCAGGTGCTTGTAGAAATGCCGAATGCAGCACTCTGCTGGGGAAGGAGAGGGTGCATGGGGCCTTCCTGGGGGTGGCACTGGCAGGGAAGTGAAGCTGCTGCACCCATGGTGGGAGCTTGATGTGCCATGGCCAAGGCCAGGGAATCACTTGTAGGTCAGTAATTATGGTCTGAGTGAGGCCAATGGTTTGGAACTCTGGGAAACTTGCATTAAAATGAACAAATCTTTCAGTTCAGGACAGTTATTGCGTATATTTTTCTCTCTTTGGGGCCATTTTTCAGAAAGAGGCACGAATCGGTTGTGCTGTGACAAAACAAGAGCTGCCATATATCAAACAAGGTCCTTTGCTTTCCTGTTGTGTTTGTAGGTTTATGTTTTGAGGTTGCTGTGACCCCCACGTACACCTAAAAAAATTCCGTGGAAGTTTCTCTTCCCTGCTTTTGTTGTATCAGCCACGATCCCAACCTTCCCCATGTTTTGTGTTCCTTTGTTCCATACTCCTTTGTTCTGCTCAGTCATGGCCACGAGGCCTCTGTCCCACAAGAGCTGGCTCTGGGAACAACTGGATATCCACGAAAACCTCTTTCCTCTTGACTTGGGAAGAAAAGAATGGAGGGGAGAGGATTGGGGCAGGAGGAAGCTTGGACTGAAAGCAAAGGTAAGGGTTTAATTCCTAGTGCCTGAAATAATTGTGTTTATCTTTACCATCAGCTCTTCAAATTTCATTTTGGATCAAGCAAAATTAGGCATGATATTATCTTTTAAACTCTATTTCTTGATATCCTTGTATTTATTCATTTCGTGTAATTTCAGGACACAACATAATAATGGAGGAAGTGCTCTTATTGGCAGCTTTTATTTGAACTTAATGCCTCTGTACTAAATCCAATTTAGGATTTACTCCATTTCGAGCATTTTGCACCCAGAACCTCATCTTGTGGAAAACGTCTCATTTTGGTAATACAGGTATTTCCCTTGTTAGCTCCAGCCCGTGGTTTTTATGTTTCGAAGGAATGAATCAGGCTAAAGGCCAAAAATGCTGCTTTGAGCTTCCATTTCAGTTCCTGCCTAAGGAGGAAATTTACAGCTGCACAAAATGCAAACCAAAAATGCAATAGAAAAGGTTTTAACTCCCGGGAGCTGGAAGAAATGTGGCAGGGCAGCCTCGTGCCTGATTTTCACACGTCTCAGCTGAAGGGCACAAGCTGGTCTGGAGCAAACCCGAAGCAGGGAAAACTCAGGGGATAAGCACTTGGATCCTTTCTATTCCAAAATGCCCAGGGTGTAAAATTCAGACTATTTTTTTATATAAAACTGGTTGTGGCAGTCTCTAACCTGATGCAGACAAGGAATAGGAGGAGAGGTGATCACCCTGCTTGGTTCAAACAGGAGGTTTTCCTGAAATTCCCATTTATTAAATGGACACAAATAAAGGATGTCTTGAAATTTGCAGTGGATCCCTTGCTGGTGCCATGGAATATTTCTTTTATTTCTGCACCTGTGCTTTTAATTCCCACTGCACCTTTCAGGACTTTAAGATGACAATTCACCTCCAAAATGTAGGGAAAAAATTAGAAGAGAATAAATCACAAGAAGTTCATAATTTAGCAAAGATGAAAACATCAGGTGTAGAAAAACTAAATTCAAATTATCCCTCCCTGCCCCCCTTAAAATATCCCTTACTCTCCAACAGACAAAAACTAGACCAGGAAAACCTTGTTTGCCTTGGGAATAATTTCAGTATTAATGAGAGTCTAATTGTACCTTTTAAGTAATTTTTACTCCATGGTCGGAAGAGTCTTTTGGGTGTGAATTTTCTCCCCGTTGCAGCCTTTGCAGATCAGGAGGATGTTTTCTAGGATTTCTCTCAGCCCTCAGCTGGGATGAATGAGTCAATGTGTTTGCAGTCGGATGGGAGTGGGCAGGGAGGCCTGCAGGAAACGGGATGTGAAACATCCACATGAAGAAACAGGGCTGGGAAACGACTGCAAAACTCAACAGTTGCTCCTCTCAGACCAAAACAGAGATTCCACGCTAAACTTTGAAATATCACAGCTGCCACAAGCTGTGGAAACAACGATTCCCATGTGGAGAGGTTTAGATTGAGTATCAGGAAAAATCCCTGCGCTGAAAGGGCTCTCGAGCCCTGGCACAGCTGCCCAGGGCAGGGATGGATTCCCCACCCCTGGAGGGATCCAAAAGCCGTGGAGATGTGGCACCTGGGGACATGGGTCAGGGATGAACTTGGCAGTGCTGGTTGACTTGATGGCCTTAGAGGGCTTTTCCAACCTCAGTGATTCCCATTCCATGATGTAAAACGGCCCTGGACAGATCCCAGCCCCGAGTAAAATCTCTTTTTGACAGTTGTGAGGTTATAAAACAGGAACAGAAATTTAAACCCCTTAATAAAATGCTTTTCCAAAGGACCTTTTGGATATTTCACGCCCAGCTTGGGCCCAGTGAGGCTCTGGGAGGTGGGAGCAGAAAGAGAAGCAAGCAGAATTATTTTGAACAATCGGTTCATGTGGAAATGATGAACAGCTCTGGAAATAATTTCTTCCTAAAACAAATCAGCGCAGGGTGTGAATACAGAGTACAGCAAAGATTGGTGGCTTTCCCTGGTTATTTGTTTAGTTTGGTTTATTTTTCCAGAAATTTCTACCCATACATTTGAGGACAAAACTGTACCTCTGGGAGCTTCAGGTGCAATGCACGAAAAAATTAATTTTTTAAATGGGAAATAATAAGAGTAATGCATCATTACTGGCTCCCCCAGTGCAAATTTATAGCAGCTTCATTCTTAGCCATTAATAAACAGGCTAAATATAAACATTAATTTCCCTGGAATATTGGATATTATATTATTGAGTTATTAATGCATTATATTATTGAGTTGTATTCTGAACACACAGCGTGCTAAATGTGGTATTTAATTGTAAATTACTGCCTCATTGCTCCATATTTTAAAAACAATCAATATTTCACAGCTTTAGTGGTTTATAGCTCACACTTTGGGGTTTTCACCACCTATTTTTGAAAACTTTCTTTGTTAGAACCCTGTTGTTCACTGCTTCACTCTAAATCAGGATTTTGATGAAACATGTAAGAACTAAAAGTGGGAGGGTAAGAGTTTAATGCTTCTTGAAATGCTGTGTAATGCTTGGAAGAATCCCATCACTTGTAGCAGGAGCCTTCATGCGTGATCCCAGAATGGCTTTTTATGTGGGAAAAGCGAGGGACTGAATAGCTGCTTCATTCCAGGCACACCGGCTTTTTGTGGAATGACAAACTGATCACCCCCGACTAAGAGCAGGATTTTAACGTGCTGAACGAATTTGCTTTTAATATTTCCCTATTTATATAAATGTATATCACCTTAAAATACGGGCTTTCCATTCAGGATTATGGTAATGGAGAAGTTCAGCTTCACAGGCAGCGGGATGGAAAAAGTCATCAGGTTTCAGCCTTTGGTTCAATTTGGGAAGGTGTAAAACCCATAAAACTGGGTCACAGAACGAGCCCCTGGAATATGAGCTGCAGATTTGATCCTTGTGGGCTTGGAAAACAGGAAATTGGATGTCGGGAGATATTGAATTCTGAGCTTAAAAATTGATTCTGGATCTGCATAATGGGCTCCAAAATGAAATAAATTGCCTGAAGGCCGGGGCTTTCAGCAGCTCTGCTGTCGTTGTGAGGTGACCCCTGCTCGGGTGGGGATGTGGGATGGGTTTGTGGTCCTGGAGCAGTTCTCAGCTCTTGGCAGGAGTCCCCAAACCACACAGCAGCTCCGTGCCTTTTATCCTCTCTTTCATTCCAGCAGGGAACAAAGGCTGTGGAGAGGGAATTGAGGGACTTAAGTGGTGGGATGGGATCTGGTGCGAGAGCGATCCCAGCCCAACACACGCGGTCTCAGCAAGGTCATGGAATGGTTTGGGTTGGAGGGACCTTGACACCATCCAGTGCCACCCCTGCCGTGGGCAGGGACACCTTCCACTGTCCCAGGCTGCTCCAAGCCCTGTCCAGCCTGGCCTGGGACACTTCCAGGGATCCAGGGGCAGCCACAGCTGCTCTGGGCACCCTGTGCCAGGGCCTCCCCACCCTCCCAGGGAGGAATTCCTTCCCAATATCCCACCTAACCCTGCCCTCTTTTGGTTAGAAGGTCTGGGAAGTTGACACTGTTGACCCTTAGATTTCATCCAAAGAATATTCTGAGGAGTGGAGATCCCAGTAGCAGGAATATTGGGGGAGCAGTTTGTGGAGCTCAGACCTCAATAATCTTCATTTTTTCCTTCTGCCTTAAGTGATTACAGAGCTGAGGTTGCTGGAGGAGCAGAAAGGAATAAAGAAGAAGGGGGAAGGGAGATGTTTGTAGTCACAAAAGTTGCAGGAGAGGCATGACTTTTTTTATTGATGTGAAATTCCCTGGATGCCCAAGTGACTTCACCACTTAGGAGAAACCTGAGCGATGCTTCAGGAGGGGATATCCTAAATGAAATGTTTTATCCACATAGCGCTAAAAAGGTTTCCTCTCGGGTGAGCTCTTTAACTTTGAGCTTTCTGGCTTTGGGAAATTAAGTTTGAAGCTCCTGTTGCCTGCACCGCCTCTATGGGACGTGGTTTCTTACAAACGGGGGATTATGAGGGAGAGCAATCATTTTCTTGGTTTTCCATTTTGCAGGCAAGGTTGTTCCTGCTGTTCTGCCACTTCGGGATCTGTTTCCCCAGGAACACAGACACGGAAAAATATGCTGACATAGCTCTGCAAGGAGACCTGAGTGTTGTTGGAAAGGTGTCGGTGTTGTGAGACTTTATTGGAAATCCAGGGAAATTCGTGTCATCGCTGACAAAGATCTGTCCCCAGGGGGTACAAGCCAACCCTGAGACACAGAGGGGAAACAGAGCGCCCCACAGACGTTCAGAACATCTCCTCAGCGATCTCCTGCATTTCTCCAAACTCCAGGGTATTTTAGGATGCACTTTAACAGTGCTTTTATCCTCCAGAAGAACTGAGCTCCCTTTCTTTCCCCAGGTAAGCTCTGAGAAGTCTCCTTGTTTGGATTTTCTGTGCATAATAAACATCCCTGTATTCTAATGACAGCCCTTCCACAGAAATGGATAAATGTGGCAGTACAGAGGCACTTAGAGGGGATCCTTCTCTTTTAAGAAGCCTCCATTCCCTTTCTGAAGCCACTGGGACACCACGAGGGTAAAGCTGCCTTTCAAGAAATCTCTCTCTTCAGGCTTCCCACTGATGGGAGCCCTGTGCTGCTGAAGGGTGGCAATTAATCCTTAAACAAAGATTTATTGCTTGTCAGGAGTTCCTGCTGGTCCAGTCACACCAGAGCCGTCTCTAGCTGGGAAAATCTGAATTTCTTCTGCGGTTGTCTCCCCCTCTCTCACAAACATTATCTCCCAAACAGGAATTTCTCTTTCCTTTTGCCATTATGGCAGCTCGAGGAGGTGTTTTTCCTTTCATAACCACATCCCCGAGGACAGAGAGACAACAGCAAATTCCCTAAAGCAATTTCCTTTGATATCCATACCCTCTTCTTCTATTGGTGCAATCTAAAGCTGGGGATGGATAAAAGCTGCTCTGCTACAAGTTCATCTCCTGCCAGGGCAGGAGTTGTTCTCTGTAGTTTATTTCTGCTGTTTTGACCAATTTGTTATTTCAAAGTTTATTGTCTCTCTCTGTTAGGAAATAGAAGTTTCTCCTGTTATTCAGCCTCAATTTTTGTTGTCCTTGTTTCATTTATTTTTCCCCTCCTCTCATTTTATTTTGTTGCAGCTCGAAAATAGAGAATGACACATCTTTAATACTCACAGGGAAGAGGTTTTCCTGGGAAAATAACAAACTGGGGATGCCTCATGTAAATTTTTACTCCTAAATCTTTAGACAATATAAACCTTCAAGGGTACGAAACAGAAAGATTGAGGGAGAAACGAGCAGGCTGAGGCTCCTGGGGCCCTTGAATTGCTCTGAGGCAGTCTCCAGCTGAGGAACGGGAGAGAAATTCATCTGACAACTGTTGGCTTTTCTCCGTGGGTTTTGTAGGGCTCTGGTTTTGGCTGGGTGTGACAAGCCCTTGCTGTCGCTGTGGCTGCAGCACGTTCCGTGGTCTGATGGCAAAAGCCAGAAGTGGGGAAGAGTTTTCGGAGGTTCTGCTCGCTCCTTTCAGCGTCGCTGGCGGGGCTGGCGGCTGTGGAACCCACGGAGCCGGGTCCCGGCCGCGCTGAGAGGGACCGGCACCGATCCTTCTGGAAAAGGGAGGCGTGGGAAAGGCCCCGGCCGCGCTGAGAGGGATCGGCACCGATCCTTCTGGAAAAGGGAGGCGCGGGAAAGGCCCCGGCCGCGCAGCCCCGGGCCCAGCGGCTTCGGGAAGGAGCAGAGCTGCCCCGGGCAGGTGAGGGATGCGGGAAGCAGCCAGAACGGCGGAGATGTGGCTGCCGTGCAGGGCAGGAGCAGGTTACCAAGCGCTGGGAGGGGGAAGAAATCAAAGCACAAAAGAAATTTCTCAGCGTCTCTTGCAGTCCTTTGGCCCCAGCGCCGGCTCTGCTCGGCCTCCCCCTTTCCCCAGTCTATTCATAGCCTGTACTTAATGCTCGCGTTTGCTTTAAAAACCCAAAGTACATCAAGGCTAAACAGAAACATCTCCGCAGCGCTTTGTTGTCTCCTACAAAGGCCGCAGCTGAGAGTCCTGGCTCCCTGGCACCTCCAGACACTAATTACAGATGTCAAACGAGGCGCGCCAGCAGCAGAGGGGAGCTGCCTTTGATGTCTCGCACCTTCCCTCCGCCGACTGAAGGCGCTGCCAGAGGTGCGAGACACCCCAACACCTCCCTCTCTTCCCGCCTGTTTATCTCTGGAGAGCTTTCCAATTAAAACGTGGGAGCGGAACGGTGCTCTGGCGATACCCTCCTCGCTTTTGATGTGCTGCTTTTGTAAAGTTCCTGCGGCTGGTGAACCATTGCTGTTCCGATTCACCCCTGACGCGAGGGCGGATGCTTTCACTTCGAGGCAGTTCGCAATTTCGGTTCAAGAACAGCTCTGACAAACCTTTTTATTCTCGCGGAAGAGAAAACCTTGATGCTTAAAGTAAACTTCGTAATTTTTTTTTTCGCTAATTTAAAAAAAAAAAATTGTTTTCCATAAAACTTCTGCAGTGATCTCCCCGAAAGGAGGTGGTGGTGAGGAGGGGCTCAGCCCCTTCTCCCAGTAAACCGGCCACTGGACAACGGGAAATGGCCTCGAGCTGTGCCACGGGAAGTTCAGGCTGGACATCAGGAAGATTTTTTTCCCTGCAAGGGTGGTTAAGCTTTGGAACAGGCTGCCCAGGGAAGTGGTGGAGTCCCCATCCCTGGAAAAGTTCAAGCAAGCAGAGGTGGCAGTTTGCAGTCTGGTTCAGGGCAGGGTGGTGATCGGTCAAAGGTTGGACTTGATCATGGAGGTCTTTTCCAACTTTAATTTCATTTAATTCGATGATTCTGTGATCTTTTGAGAACTAACAGTCCTGGTGTTCAGAGCACACTGAGATTCCCTCTCCCTCTGCTTTGTCCTTCCCTGATTTCTTCCCCCCGCTCTCTTTCCAGTATGTGATCAGCACCCCATTGCCATGGAGACTTTCTCGCCCCCCTCTTTGTGGGGATTAAAGGTGAGCAAGTCCAGGAACCCTGAGATCCCAGCTCACACATTCCTCCGGGAGGGACCTTGCATTGAACCTCTCTGCTCTTCTGTGAAATCATAAATAATAACAGGATACTCATAATACAAAATATTTCTGCTTTGAATTTAACCAGAAGCAGGGATGTAAAATATCCCCCTGTATTTGGAGCAAACTCTGTGTCCTGAGGAAGCCTTGGGGCCATCCATATGGGATTTGTTTATGGGAGACTGAGTGTAAACCTTGAGGGAATGTGTCTTGTAGTAAACAGGTTTCAAAGAGACAGAGCTGCCACAATTTCAGCTTTGAGCAGTGAACACTGTAAATATAAATTGCCATTATAAAATGCAGTAATCGTGATTTCCAGGAGTTTGACTTTCCTATTTTATCCTGCTGTTTATACCCAACCAAGAGCTGGAGCAATATAAAAATACATAGATTCACTCAAATGCTCACTAATACACTGTTTAATTCAAATTGTCCTTAAATAGCTTCCTGAATTCTATTTCATTTTGTTATTTTTGGATTTATTGCTGCTTTAGTTCATAAAGCTGCTGGATTCCAAAATCTGAATTACAGTCCCTCTCTTTTTTTTTTTACTACAATAAGTTGTATACAAGTATTCTTGATTACTTTCCTTTAGTTCCTCGTGAAATAATAAAGTAACAGCTTTTTATGCTCTATTTAAATTTTGAGTGCCAGCCAAGCTCCGTCTCTCCCTGTTTTAGCATCCATTTAAAGTTGAGTTTTCTAATCAGCTCTGCCCTGCACACCACAAAGCCTCCCCTCTCTATCTGTGCTGATCACTCCGGAGATTTCCAGGCTGGGAAATCGTTGGTCATGCTTCCCTGGCTCTGCTTTCCCCGAGAATCCGGCCCTTAGGAAATTCATATTCCCTGATCCCGAGATCGTACAGATTCCAGGAGCAGATGGTTCCGTGGAGTTCCCAAGGTCGGCGTTCAAAGAGGTTGGGAAACTTTCACTGAATATTTACGCGCTCCACAACCTCCGTAACTTCTCTTTCTGATAAATTTATTTGGTTGATCTTAAGCTCGTTTTCTCTCTGCATGCTCTCTTACTTCTCAATAAAAGCCCTAAAAGGACAAGATTTAGTTTTAAGTCCTAATATTAGTTTAAAAAAACCCGTACTGTTGGTTTAAAAGGACCTTTCACCCTTCTTGGGGCTCCTCATGATGCCAATGTTTGTTCTTCTGGCAGCATTCAACCCAAACCTGCTGTGTAGCACCTCCAATTCAAGTCACAGGAGGTAAAAATAAAGCAGAGTGACCCTGGACACCAAATTATGGCTGTGATGATTCAAAGGATGGGGAGAAAATTGCAGAACTCAAAGTAACCCCATCCAAAATCCCTACACAGGGACAGGAAAAACCCGTTCCCCCTGAGCCATCTTCTCTCCTGACAAATGTCTGAGAAATTAAAAGCAAACAAATAGATGGAAAACTAAAATGCCCCCTCACACATGCTATTTTTTGGTTATATTCCCTCATCAGCAATGGGCTGATGTTGCAAATGAAAAGCTTGGATTATTGCTGTGAAAATAATCCCGGCAGAGGAGACATCAAGCTCCATTCAGCTCCAAGGAACAGTGCTTAAGTGGGGCTGTAAAATGAAAAGGCAGCAGCAGGGAGAGCACAGCGCTGGGAGCTGGGTTATTATGCTCAGATTTGAACATTATCGAGGAGTGAGATGCAAAATGTGATTTCTAAACATCTCCAGAGGCCTGTGCCCTTAAAATGGATTCGTTTTAGGAGGCACTCCAATGCCTATATCCCCACAACGACTCACTAACCCTCTTATTAGGCTTTAAGATTATTATTAAGAGTTTTATTCAGAACACTTTTATTTCCCCTGTATTTTCTCAGATGCTTCTATGTTAAAAAATATCTCAGTTTTTATATCATAGTTGATGTTTATAGTTTGCCTTTTTTTCCAAGCTTTGTCTTTTAAAGAACAGCTCAAAAATTTGTCCCCTGGCTGACGCAATAAAGCTGAGTAGGTATGAAAATGCTCCTCCTGGTTTTTTCTTCCAGCAGCACTCATAGCAACCTTCCTTTCCAGGGTCAGTTCCCTCCTTATTTAGAGACCCAAGCTTTGCGAAGCCGCTCTCCACAGACCCTGAGGTGGGATTTTGGTTGCTTTTCTCTTTGTTCCAGGACGGTTTTGCCTGGGTTTATCCGCCTGAGCGTATGGAATCTATTCTAAGGCACAGCAAGGACAAAATCTCTGCCTCGTGCTGCAGGGAGAGGGTTAAAGTGCTTGGAGTGAGGGAGTCTTGCTGGAAATCTGAAAGTTCGCTGCCTGCTCCGACTCCTTCTCTTGCTTGAGTTGGTTTCATCCTTTCCCTTTTGTCTGTTTGTGTTTGAAGGGAAGGTCAGGGAGCCGCTGGTGTCCCAGCAGAGCAGGAGGGAGCTGCCGTGAGAGCGCGGCCGGAGCGACGGAGGCCGCCTGAAAGGGAACTTCTGACGGGAACAAAGGCAGCTGGAAGGACCCAGAGGTTTCAGCCACAACCCTTTGGAAACAAGAGGTCAGACCAAGGTTTCAGATTGTGTATAGTTTTCTCCTGGCTTTGATGGAAAGTTCTTTTCGAGCCCAGCTGGAAGAAAGGGCTCAGAGTGAGGGGAGGGTTTGCAGCAGCACTGATTTCCGTGCCTTCTCATCAGGATTGTACACTCTGCAATATCCCTGGTCTTTCACTTGGCTGCTCAGAACTCTGTGGAGAGGAGAGTAAATTATCCCCTTCAATGACAAATTGACTGTGCGAGTAAAGTGCACACGGAGAAAATTAATTATAGCAGCTTCACCTCCGAAGATTTCCTCCTTCCTTCCTCCTCCAGCCCGGGAAAGGCTGAGGTGGAGCTGCCTGGGACACCTCAGGGCACGTCTGGTTCTCACTCTGTGGAGTAAGCACACACGGTGCTTAGGGCACAGAAAATGTGCAGGGGTCAGGCTTTCTTTGAGCTGGCACCTGAGGGGACTCCACAACACACAGGGAAGCAGCAGCACTTGGGACCTTTAGAAGCCTATATATAATCTGTATCACCCAATGGACTCTGGAGAAACACGCCAAATACTCCCTCTTTTTGTTTAAAAGTTCAAATCATGGGATCGTGCATTGGTTTGGGTTGGTAAGGATGTTAAAGGTCTCATTCCAACCCCCTGCCCCGGGCAGGGACACCTTCCACCATCCCAGGGCGCTCCAAGCCCCGTCCAACCTGGCCTTGGGCACGTCCAGGGATGAACGCCCTGTGCCAGTCCCTCACTGCCCTCCCAGGGAACATTCCTCCCCAATATCCCACCTAAACCCCCTCTCTTTCAGTTTGAAGCCATTCCCACTTACCCTGTCATGTAAAAGAACCCAAAAATCTATGAACCGTTCTCAATTTCCATTTCTTTACCTTTCCTCCTTTATTTTCTTTGGCAGCACGGTTGCAGAAGGGCGATACTCTGACATTCTGCAAAGGACAGCAATTGGATTTTTTGCTGCTTCCAAATTGATTTGGGTTTCAAACATGACTCAACAGACAGACAAATCTTACTTAAACTTGTCAGATCCAGAATAAAATGTATCAGTTGATACAGGGTGACATTTTTAACTGAGATGTTTGATTTGCAAAAAATGCTCTCAATTCCAGCTTTTTTTCCCCTCATGAACTGTAAAAGGAGTGGTTTTAGACATGTCCTTACATATCTGAGCGGCCAGTGATTGCCCTGATTGCTTTTCTAGAGCAATAGATGACATAATTAAATCATGAGTCTTTAAATGTTTATATTTTGTAAACGCAAGGACAAGGCTTTAATTACTAAATTCAAATCAATAAAGCAGAGCATCTGCGTTACAAAATTCTGAAGGCTGACAATGTTCCTGGAATGAGGCTGGATTCGATTGGAACGTAAAACAGAGAGAAATTGTAAAAAATTTTTATAAAAAAACATACATTTATGTGGACCGAGAGCTGATTGCTTTTGAACCAGGGCAAGGTAAAACAGGGTTATCCCAAAATCCATTCAGACTCCCAAATCCATTCTGTTCTGCTGCCTCAGAGTCCTGGAATGGTTTGGGTTGGAAGGGAATATTAAAGCCCATCCCATCCCACCCCCTCCACAGGCAGAGACACCTTCCACTATCCCAGGCTGCTCCAAGCTCTGTCCAGCCTGGCCTTGAATATTTCCAGGAATGGGGCATCCCTGCCCTTTCTGGGCAACCCATTCCAGCTTTTTCCCACCCTCAAAGACTTGGTCTTTACTTTGTCCAAAGTCAAGGCTGTGGAGTCACCCCTGGCGCTTTTTGTGACGACTTTCTGGTCACAAAAAAAATAGAAATTCTGCCCCGAATTTATAAATTTTAATTAGTAAAGTTAAGAGCAGTTGCAGCAGCACAGATCCATAACCCTGCTCAGGCTGATCAATGGCCGGGGGTGGTGGAAGGGGTGGGCTCAGTCCCCCGCCAGCTCGGGGAAAAGAAAATGTAAATCCGTATGACAGCACCAGAAATCTGGAGGAGAACTTGGTGTTATTAATGCCTAAAATGCCCCAAACCATGTGAACGAGCAGCAGTGACCTGGTTCTATGAAAAAAAAAAAAACTGTACAGAAAAACCTACTCGGGCTGTTTTAATTGATTGTTCAGTCACCTGCAAATGATGCCCCTGGCTAGGAAATGCAAATTGGCCTCGAAATATTCTTGTTCCTGTGAGGAGAACGAGGTCTGGTGTACTTGGAATCCCAATAAGCTCGGCTTGAGGAGCCTCTCTTCTGCACATAGTTATTTATACAATTTGAATATATAGATTATTATATAAATTACGTCTTTTAAATGTAGTTGTGTTGTCTATTTGTATCATCTCCTTGGTCTCCGTGGCAGGAGAACTGTGAAAACAGAGACAGGACTCTGCCACCATTTATTTTCCAGATTGTCCCCTCAAATCCTGGGATGTTTGCTGCATGTTTGAGCTTTTGGGGTGTTTTCTCCAGCCATTCTTAAGCTATCTAAACGATAATGCTTTTATTTCTCCCTCTGAGAGACAATCTGATATTATAATCTAATTTCACAATCTAATATGCGACTGCCAAGGACATATTTCCCTTTAAGCTGTGCTCCCTTACGTTACCCTACATCATTTTTCCCGACTTCAGCTCATTCATCAAACATTTCTATGCAGTTTATGCACCTATTTACTCATTACTTAACCAAATTTTACACACTTAACTCATCCTTCAGTCTTCAAGTATTCACCCTAAAGGTTTATTGCAGCTCAGAATGTGATCTGCTTGCTACTGAAGAAGCAAGATTATTTTTTTCTGATTTGTGTCACCTTAAATATATTAGGACATTACCTGTCTTATTTACACAGTGTCAGTGCAGGGAGAATGATGAGAAAAGTACAGAAATTGGTCTGCTGGGCTGGCGCTGCACTTTGGGCAGAAGTTGGCAATCTGAAGTGACATCCAGCTGAACAACAGCAGAGAGCAGTGAGCCAGAATTGCTGTGCCCTGGCAAAATCCTGTTTCCTTCCTTGTGCCCTGCTTACTGGCGAGGCAGAGGAACAGCTTTGGGCTGCGGGGCAGAACCCAAAAAGTTCATAAATGGGGATTTCTGAGTGCAGGGGTATGTGGGTGCATGGATGGTAAAGAGAGGTGGTGCTGCTCCAAGACAATGAGGCGAGCACAACCACAGAACAGCAATAATCAGTGTTCCTATCATCCTTGGCTTAATATTTTTTGGGTTCCTTTTGCTTTGTTTGGGCAAACGCGCCCGTTCTGCGTGGTTTTGTTACTTTAGAGCTGCTCAAAGCGCTCTGTGGGTGTGGATCCTCTGCTCCGGGCTGGCACCAGCTCTGTGCTCCTGCCCTGTCCCAGCCCTATTAGAGGAAATCTTTGTTATCGACGCCGGCAGTGTGTGAGCTGCCACGGGGCCGTGCTGAGCAGCCCAATCCATCGATGTCATTCATCTCTTGGGCTGGGGGGGACCTCGTGCAGCTCCCTGCTGAAGGAGGCCTCTGCAGTCCTCGGGTCTGCTGCTCCGGGGTGTGCTCGGGGAAGTTAAAATGTGATTTCTTTGGGACTCTGCAAGTCTTTATTCCTGGCTGGGAACAAGTGTTTGGGGGGAGTGGTGTGTGGGCCGTCTGCCGGCGTTGGATGTGTTGCTGAAACCCCAGCCTGAGTCTCTGGGGATGAAAGGAGGGAACTTCTGTCAGTTCTTCCTGATTTTAAATCACTTCTTTTTCAGGCACGAGGCAGTTTTAATATTTCTCCAAGAACATCTCATAGAAAGAGCTGGAAAGTGCATTATGGGGCCACACAACATCTTAACTTTCCAGGCAAGGGGAGATGTTGTCTGCCACGGGTGTTGTCTCTTTGCTGGGCTTCCCTTCCCACGTGTGTTATTCCATGATTTTTTACCTCTGCCAGAACCCAACAGGTCCGGGGGCCTTTCCCAGCCTCCAGCCCCTGCTGGCACCTTCCAAACGCTGCAGCAGCCTGAGACTTCGGGGTTTGTCACAGTCCCAAAAGTGCCAAACCTGTGCACAGCCCACCCCTGCAAGCAGAGGCACTGACCTTCTCTCAGATATAATGATCTCCTTCCAGAAACAACCGAGGGGACAAATGGCTGGAATTCATCATCAAAAAAAAGCACGGAGAGCGAAATCAATTCTCAGTGACCGTTCCCACTGGAACTCTAAAACTCTGGCAACGTGTTACCTGTATTTATTTATCCCTCTTTATTCCTCCTTGCGAGTTCTCTTTGCTTCAGTGCTTTTCCTGGCCGGCTCTGCCTTGTTTCAGTTTTGTGCTGCAGTTGTTCCCTGTGGTTTTAGGGTTTGGTTTTTTTTCCCTCTTTGCTGTGCAGTTCCTTGTGCTGAAAAAAGCATCACCTGCTGCTCTGTGCTCACTCACCTGGGCTGAACGGGGAGAAATAAGGTTAAAAAAAGGGAAAGGTTCTAAAACTTCACGGGTGTGGTTCAAAACCATCATTCCTGGCAGCTGCATTTCAAATCGGGACTGTTCTTGGATTTATGTACTTACTTATGTGTTTATTTTCCATCCAGAAGCTGCCCTGCCAAGCTCCCAGCTGGCTAAAACTGTGACTTTCCCTTCCCAAAACCAGTAAAGAAAAAGGAGAATGTGGTGTCGGCATTGCCAGTCTTGTCCCATATAAATTTTAACATCATAGTTCAAGAAAAAAATCAAGAGGGATGCAGACCTTTATGTCAAAACCGGTGAGTTTAATTTAATGTTTTTGTTTTCACCCAGAGAAAAAGTTATTGAGGAGAAAAAACGTTGTGGGGTTGAACAGGAGACCATTTTCTAGCGATGAACAAGTAGATTTCAGATGAAATTATTTCCTCAATTTATTTAGAAGAGGATGAATTAAACCTACCACGGAATGTTGGATACACACATTTTTCAGGGATATCTTTAGGAAAAAAAAAAGAATTTAAAAAATAAGTGAGAACAAATGATAGCTATGGTTTAGTTTTTCTATTTTTTAGAGGAGACTGCACCATAAATAAATACATTTAAACAAATTCTAAGCTAGTCACAGTAAAAGTTCAAAGATTCAGAAATAGCTGAGCTACTTTTACACGTTTAGTTCCGAACTTTTAGTTCAGGTTTTTCATTTGTTTGAGTTAAAATAGCCCTAAAGTTGTTGCTTTAGTACAAAGCTTTTCCTATCTCTTTGGGTAAGATCTTTATCTTCTCAATTTGGAGGTTTTGATCCCTTGTAAAACACTGGCTATAAATGAAAAAATACGGTCCTGTCAATGGTGAGCTGGGAAGGGAACATTTCAAATGCTCCATGAAACTTCTGAGCCTGAAATTTCTAAAAAGAAAGATAAATAAGAGACCTGAGGAGTGCAAATAAAAGAGTGAGAGGTTTATGCTGCTGGGTGCCAGGAACGCTGAGTGCATTCAGGTTGGAGGGGAGGAACGACAATAAAACACCAGGCTGCAAATCCATAAAGTGATTTCGTGGGAAGTAGAGGGACTAATTGTTCTTGTCAGGCTTCAAAGGGAAATGAAGGCATTGTGGGGATGAATCCCAGCCTGGTTTGGGTTGGGGGGACCTTAAATTCATCCAGTGCCACCCCTGCCGTGGGCAGGGACACCTCCCACTGTCCCAGGCTGCTCCAAGCCCCGTCCAGCCTGGCCTTGGAGCAGCCTGGGACAATAGAAGGTGTCCCTGTCCATGGCAGGGGGTGGCACTGGATGATCCTTAATGTCCCTTTCAACCCAAACCATTCCAGGATTTTAAGGTGCCCACTTTCAGTAATAAGATTAGGTCAGGTTTCAACGCATAGAAATTATTTTTTAGAAGAAACGATTGCAAATGTTAAAATGTTTTGGTGTTGCGCCTTTAAATGAATTTTTAATGTTCCATCTCTTTAATTAAGAAGGGCAAGAAAATAGGAATTCTTCAGGGGAAAGCAAGAAGATATCGTTTGATATTTTAAAAGTGCTCAGAAGTTTAGAAAGCTTAATTTAGTGATAAAACAGAAAAATATATTCCCTCTGTCCCCTTTCTTTTCTTTATCCTCCTCAATTTTGGGACCCTCCAAAGTGTCCAGGGAAGGTGTAGGGACAGTGACCAAACTTTTCCTGGTTACCTCCAATGCCTCATTTGTGGTCATGGCCCTGGGGATCTGTAAATCACGGGCTGAGAGCAGCTATTGGGACAATAAAGCTGCAGGATAACTCGTTTAAAAGTTACTTTGTGGAGATGATGATTGCTGAGTCTTGCAGCAATATTCACACGAATCGTCCCTCAACTCGGATTGAGTCAATTAAAGCTACTTAATTAGTGCAGTTAGTGATCATCTGCTAGAATTACAGGGCTTGTCTGTTTCAATAACATTTTAAAACCGTTTTTAAAAATGACCCTGTGCAGATGAATTTTGTTAGGCATTTTCTTCAGGTTGCTTTTGCACTAAAGGACACTTTTAAAATATTTTAATATCTGAGACTTCTTTCAGCAATATAATTTCTATTTTTCTCCATGCTTATGGTTCCTGCTTTGAGTCCTTGTTACCCTCATGGTTAAATCTTCTAAAATCTGACATTTGCATCCATTGTCCTTGGCTTTTTTTTGTTTGTTTTCCCAATTAATTTATTAATCATGAAAGGCCATCAACCTTCCTTATGGGAAATGTCATTTAATGCACCAAACTGAACTTTTAGATTGTACTTTGATTTTGAAATAATCTGTTCCCCCTTGGATGGAGTTACGGGACAAGGAAAACTGATAATTCCAGATTAAACATAAATATTGGCCAAAAAAAGGCAGTGGAAGAAGCAGAGCCTGTGAATTCCCTCTGGAAGAGCCGTGCCAAAGGGACAACAGGCTCACGACTGCGTGGGAAATGGGTGGGAGGGACTTGGAATCATTCCAGGAAACGCAGTCCTGTAACAAAGCTTTGGGATATTGATTCCTTTTAACTTTTATCAACATCACAAAATGTTTTCTCACCTAGCAGGGATCCTGTCATCGTCTCCAACCTGATTGTTTATGGCCAATGCATCCCCGAGTGGGCAATTTTTCCCTGATTAGGAGCTGATTCCCCAGCACACAAAGCACCGGGAATGATGTGGCTCGTGTTTTGTTCTGGAGCTGGTCCTGCCACGACGATTCCCTCTAATTTTGACTTGCTCGGTATTTGTCGAGCAAGTGGGAATCCGAAATGTTGCGAGAATTATTTTCGAGCCGAGCATTTGTTTTGACAGTATTGAAAAAAAATCCCAGGGAGAAAGCAGAGGTATTATCCTGTGACAATGCATCCTTTTGTACCTGAGAGGCATCGATTCGCAGCAGAGCCATTTGCGACTCAAAAATTGTTTACAAGAACAGGAAGCCTCTGCCTGGCTGATCCGTGAAATCCCGAGGATTTTTTTTTTTCCTGTAAAAATCATTCCATAATCAGGGTGGGGTGGGTGGAAGGCGGCTTTGAACAGTCTCTGGGTTCCTGCTTTGCAGGTTCTGTCAATAAAACCAGACCAGATTTATGGATGGACTGCACAGCCCAGGAAAGGACTGGAAGGCTCAGCAGGGAACGAGATCACCACAGACGAGCCCAGGAACATCCAGTGCTCACAGGAGAGGATGCAGAAGGTGCTCCGAAGGGTGACAGGACAAGGGGGAATGGCCTTAAGATGGAAGAGGGGAGATTTTGATTAGAGATTGGGAAGGAATTGTTCCCTGTGAGGGTGGGGAGGCCCTGGCACAGGGTGCCCAGAGCAGCTGTGGCTGCCCCTGGATCCCTGGCAGTGCCCAAGGCCAGGCTGGACACTGGGGCTTGGAGCAGCCTGGGATGGTGGAAGGTGTCCCTGCCCATGGCACGGGTGGAACGAGATGGTTTTAAGGTCCCTTCCAGCCCAAACCTTTCTGTGATTTTGTGATTCTCTTCTCCCTACAGAAGCATCTGTCCTTCAGGGAGGAGTTTTGATTCCCAGACCTCCCACCATATTTAGTGTCGATTTGTTCAAAATGGAGACCCTTAAATCTTTCACTGGGAGAGGAATTGTCTCCAGCTGGGGAGGTTCTCCTCTCAGCAGTGTGGGTGTATCCAGGGTAGCCAGGCTGAAGTCATTAAGATACTTCAGATTTATTTGCTCTTAAAATCCTACATTTTAATTTAAGTTCAGATTCATTGCATAAACACATCCCAAATGAAATGTGACTTAAATGAATCCATTTGCTGTATAAATCTATTGGGTTTTTTTTTTTTGTGGTTCAAATGTTTCTCAGTTTTGGATAATGTAGAACCATACAGAACATGCCCCTTACGTTTCATTGGCTTTATCCATGCACGTGCATGGCCTTGACCTTGGAGAAAATGCCAGTAAATGTTTAATAAATCCGCAGGCCAGCCCGAACTGTAAGAATTGTTGCAATACACAGATCAATAGCACATGTTGGGACGCTGTTATTAAATAGAGAGCTGCCTCAGTCATGAAAAAAACACATCAACTTTCTATGAAAAGCTGTTTTTTAGAGGCAGAGTGAGCCATAGATCAAGCTTTGACAAACTCTGCTGCTGTTGAATAGATTAATTTTTTGCTATCAGCCCCTGTTCCACCTGTAAGAGAGAAAAGAAAGGAGTTTGTGCTACGGAGACAAAGAGATTTAAAAGGAGGTGAAGGAAGGCACAGCTCCAAACAACAACGTTTTGATTCACAAGCTTAAACACCGGTGCATCATAAATTGTAAAATGCATTTATTTCTACTTAGTGATAATTCTTGGTTTAGGGGGAAAAGGCTTTCTTTTATATTTCTGACAATTTGGAAAAAAATAATCAAATCCTGCCCTCTTTTTGCACAAAAACTTCCATTAATTTGCAACTCAAAATCGAATTTTACTAACCAAATCTTATCAGAAGCATTTTGGAGCTTGGTTGTCCTGGGTGGTGCCTTCCTGCCCACTTGGCAAAAAGAAAGGGAAGTGGGTTTGAGACGTAAACCTACAAAACGCTGTGTGTCCCCAACCCCTCCGAGAATGATCTCACATCACAGGACAGCACATTCCAAATGATACCTGACACTAAATTATTCATCTGCTCCTGGGTGATCCCACTGCCGGTGACCTCGGTGTGACTTTGGCTGCTCCTTTCTGCTGCCTCCCTGCCCTGCCACCGTGGCACTTCCCAAGCGTCCCTGGCAAGTCGGGCAGCACCAAATGTTCTCTGGGAGGCAATTCCGCTCAACAGGTGAAATAATCAGCATTTTCCCAGTAGTTTCCTGATGTGTCCACCTCCACAGTGGCGTCAGCTCAAATTCCTCCTATCCCGCTGTCCATCAGCTGCGGAAAATGGAATTATCTTTGTACCTCTCTTTGGAAAATTTGGCCGTCGGTCAACACTGTTCCCATGGCAAATCCAAGCTCTGAAGTCCCCAGAGTGCACCAGCTAAGCACACGTAGCCAAAATATCTCCCAAAATGTGAAATATGATGCTAAGATTATGTAAACAAATCCAGGACAGGGGATAACTCTTCCTATACAGTAACTGTATTATATCAGCAGCCATGAAAACCTTGGAAACACAAGATATTTGAAATCTCATTTGATAGAGATGATTTGTGCCAAAGCAATTTCTCCCAAAGAAATGTGGATCTAATTTGCCAACTGTGATTTGAAAGAAGAAATATATATATATCGATTTTTTTCTGTTTTTTTTTTTTTTTTTTTTTTTGCCCTCACAGGATGGATTTTACTCCAGAGCAGGGAAGGGGACAGGGAATAAAATACTCAATTCTTCTCCCATAGTTCATCAAAATTCCCTTTAAGAAGAGATGTTCCATTCCATAGATCTGACAACCCCACACACCCCAAATGGTTCATTTTCAAGCCCTGTAGAATATTTTATGTTATGAACTATTTTTTAGTAAACACTAAATTTAAGAGGAATTTAGCAAATTTTGGCAAGGTGTCCTCAAAGCTGACTCCTCCCTTTAGGACTTTGAGGCTTCCTTTGAATTAATAAAGGTATTAATGTGCAGCACAACAAAAATATTTGACATAAAACCCAAAAACATTGAATAATGCTTTTCCTTAATATATTTTTCCTGTATTTTCCAATAGCTGGGGATGAGAACACTTTTGGAGTGGTGATTCCCAAATTTTGCTGCGTGAAGCCACTAAAACCAAAAAGTCCAAGCGTTTGGCACAGTTCTTGTGATTCCCACTGGAGTCAAAAGAAGTCACGTAACAAAAAGTGAGGATTTTCCTCCGTGGGACACGGGAATACAGCTTCCAAGCCTGAATTTTTTGGGAAACTGTTGTGATCTGAAGTTGTTCGGGGCACGGTGATGCCGAGCTTTGTCCTTGTAATGTGTTATTTTAACAATAGAACTTCGGAACCTCGTGAGCCTCCGATTGTCACGGAGTCCAAAGAAGATGTGAAAAAGCTGGATAGGGATGACAGGAAAGGATTAATGGACCAGGAAGCCCGTGGGGAATCCCTGGCTGTTTTATTCCGAGGGCTTAATGCTCATTTTGTACCCCCTCACAAAGGCGGTGTCCACCATTCCGTGGTGTTTTCCTTGTAATTATGTATTAATGAGAAGGAATTAATATGTATTACTTTTTTGGACTGTAACTTACGATATTGTTGTTTCTTCCTTTCCTTTTCTACTGTTCTCTGTGTAAGTCAGTGCTAAAAACAAACATTTGCAGCTTTTCCTCAGAAATCCTCTTTAAAGTTTGAGTGCTCTTCCCCAGACCGTGCCCATTAACCCAGTGACACAAACACTTCCTTGTTCTCCTTGGATGCTGAAGCTTCAGCCTGAAGCAGTGGTTCTGTTTGAAATCACAGTCAAATATTTCTATTTTCAATCTAAATCAAGAAGCATTTTTCTGCTATTCAAACCCCTCCATGCTGCTAAAGGAAAATCCTCTTTACGGTGTTTTGCAGATGCTGTGGAAGTCAGAATGACTCCCTAAATTTGCACCTTTCCCTGTGTTCCAGGACAGATAAACACAGGCTGAGGGGCTGTTTCCCTGCCACTTTTTTCGTGGTATTTTTTCCCTCAATTTGGATTCCATAATATGATATATGAAGCTAAATCAATAATTCTCACTTTTCAGGTTAAGGGCACAGCTGAATAATAATTCATAAGTCATTTGATCAATGTGATTTCGGAGAACATCCACCAGCAGAGACCAATTTTCTCAGATACCCCCATTATTTGAAATTATCTGACAATTGTCTTGGGTAAATTTTTAAGTCCTTATATCGACCAGAACTAATTTGAAATAAGAGCTCGCTATTCATGCTGTGCTACTTCTTTGTGACCTGCCAGCTCTGAGTCACCTTGTGCTGCCTGGTTGGATCAGCAGCAAATCCTTGATGAAAAAGCCTTAAAAAAAATAGAATTCCAGACTGGTTTGGGTTGGAAGGGACATTAAATCCCATCCAGTTCCACCCCATCATGGTGGAACTCCATGGAATCTTTCCAGTTGCTCCAACCTGGCCTTGGGCAGTTCCAGGGGTGGGACAGCCACAACCTCCCTGATTTGTGCACACTTCCTTGAGTGGGAAAAACATCCATGCCATTAAGGAAAGTGCAGCTCTTTCCCAGTGGTTTTTTTAAGGATAGATTGTCTGGAGTCGTAATCCATTCTCCTTCCTGTTCTTTATTGGCACTGTGGAAACAACAGCTGCAAAGGCATTTATCTTCCTGCAGCCACTTTTTAGGGATTCACTCTGGAATGTGTAACACATTTATCTCCCCGTCCCACGGGGCTGATCCGAGCGCTCTCGGAATCAATGGAACGATTCTCGGTGTTTTCAGGGAAAGTGGAAATGTATTAAAAGGATGTCGGGACACGTTCCAGGCGCAGAGATTCCTTGCAAGGTAAAGTTCAGCACGATGCCTGTGCTGCTGAGTGGCAGAAATCAAAATGTTTTAATTCAGAAATTGAATGCAGCGATGGAAGAAGAGTAAGAAGAGGCCTTAATCAAAAGTTTTCTGATATTCAGGCTTCAATTGCGGTTTCCATAGTAGGCTTCCAATATCTCCTTCCACACGATTCTTGTCTGTATTGCATCTTTTGTGATAAGGGCTATCTTACCCACTCAAAAACCTGCTGATAGTGCCTTTCCCAGTCCATTTCATCGAGCATGGAATTTAGTCCTATGAATTTCTCAGCCAGGCTTTCTATTTTTAAATTGCTTCAGCTATAGGTTGATTTGTTTCTAGTGCTATTAACAGCTTTCACATCTCTGAAATCTTATTTTTGTCCTTTAATCTTCCAGGTCTGGCTCCTGCCAGGATCACACTGGGACAGCAGATCCCATGTACAGCTAAAAAATATTTAGTCCTGAAATCAGTCTTGCAGTTCTTTGCCCATGTGCAAATCTACTCCTTTAACTTCTCCCAAAACTCTTAAAACTTGTTTTTACTATATTTACTATAATATTTATAAGTAAAAGAGTAGTCAGGGTGAACTCTGAGCCCTCTCTTATCCTTCTGGCCTTTATTTTCTTGTTTTGGTGTACTCCTGTCTTGTATTTTATCCTGAAATTTGGAGGCAAATTCCTGGCTGGGGAGCTTCCCTAGGAAGAGATGTAATTCTTCGTGTCCCCAGTCCATGAGCAAAGCTGCAGGCACTGTATTTATACAGATTATAGCTGATTTTATACGTCCTTATGTAATGCATTCAAATAGATTTAAACTGGGGGAGCATTCTGTAACTTCTGTGTGGGAGCTTCATCATCAAATCTTATTTGTTTTTCAGATTTCTGTTCTAATTCCCATGAATCCCTTTACAAATGTCCTTTTCTTCACAGAATAATGTCGAGCAACTTTCTGATTGCTGGGTATTGTTTCTCCTGGAACATGATGGATTCCTCTGAGGTAGGATTTGTCAAGTTTTTATATCTCCTTTTCTGATCATGACTGAGAGTATTACAAGTGGATTGGGTTTTTGGATACTTTGTCCTGAAATCTTTCCTTATTAACAAACTCGGGGAGGTTTTGTTAAGTGGGCTGGGATAGAAGATAACTAATTTTGAACTCTTGGGTGCACTGAAATCTTGGATATCTCAGGCTGTTCTAACCACAAGCAGTTTTGGCAGCTATTTCAAGAGAAAAAATGATTTTTAAAGCACAACCATGATGGTCAAGCTGTCAGACATCCCAGTGCAACAGCAAAAATTTACTTTGACAGAATAAGGGACTCCCTGTTTAAAATAATTAATAAATCCTTGGAAAACTATTGGTATAATCAGTTTGCAGCTACTGTATGAAGGCTGTGCTGCTCTAAGTGCCCAGGGAGGGCTCTGCTCTGTAAATAAGACTTTACCATTCCTACATCTGCATTTCCAGTCTATAAAATCGAGACTTCCCATGGAGGAATGGCCCAGTTATCACCAGCTTCACTTTGCATAATTGGGTTCTCTGGTGCTGCAGTAAGGACTCCCATTAAATCCTAACCAGGCTGATGAAGCACAGAAGTGAGAGTGGAGAGCAGAAGTGAATCCTGGAGCACTGACATTCCCAAAAGCACCTCTGTGGAGCTGGTCAGCACTGAGAGAGTGGGAAATGTTATAATGGAAAGATGATCCAGATGTCCTGTGACTGGAACTGTTCCCACTGTGTTGTTTTGTGGGTGGATTTTAGTCCTACACTGATGCAAAGCCACTAAAACTGGTGAAGTTCTCCATGTGGGATGTGGGAATTAGACCCGTGGAAGAGCAATATCCATAACCAGTGAGTTAAACCAACTGCTTGGATAGTCAGGAATGAATTTTGAATTCAAAGCATGAACTGTGTTTTGGTCTACAGTTTCTTACTAGTTCAGGACCACGTATAAAACATAGCATAAAAGTATATGTATAAAACATATATAAAAGTATATCTGTGTGTATAAAACCAGTATAATCCAAATAATCTGTGTTAAACTGGGTTTACTCCCTCTGCTGCCTGTTATGGCCATGTCCTATAATTATGGGACTCATCCCAACAATTATAACATCCTTTCTTCCCTAGAGCATGCTGTGTTTATTAAAAACCTTCAGTTTCTCTGGTGCTTTGAATATTTTTAACTTTTTCTTCAAATGCCCAAATAGTTTTCAGATCATTCCATCTTCTCACTCTGCAACTGCAATGATATTTCAGAGAGCAGTAATAACCTACATTTTAGAGCTTATCCTTTTCCTCTCAGAAAACACGATTAAAACTCTGTTCTCTCAGTTCTGAAGGCTTAATTTATTTGTCTTTCATAGACAGATTACGTAAAGTCTTCTAATATTCAAATGTAAATAATCAAATCTAAGACCTATTTGCTGTAGATCTTAAAACAAAATCTCTGTTCTTTAAATCTTTGTTTCCAAGTAAGGAAAGAACCTTATGCCACAAAAAAAAAAGGAAAAAAATGAAAATCATTTGCAGTTCATCTTTTGGATAAGACTATTACAAAGCTGTTGGAAGCAAAAAAGCCAACCTACAAAAATGCACATTGTATTGCCTCAGGTATAGAAGAATGAATTACAGGATTTGAGTCTTATTTATTTTCCAGAACTGCTTAAGAACGCTCAATCCCATGTTAAAAAGTAGTCACTTGTTTCTTTGTTCGTGGGTTTGTTGTTGAGGCACTTGGGGGTTTTGGCTGGGTGGGTTTTTCTGCTTAAACTTCAGCAAAGCAGAAGAGGAAAGTAGGGCACTGCAGCAGAGTGAGGGCCTCGGAGAGCAGAAAACAACCCTCAGCTAGCGGGGATGGAGCAGCGACAGGGATGGGGCCGTGGCAGGGATGGAGCTGTGACAGTGGTGGGGCCGTGGCAGGGATGGAGCTGTGACAGGGATGGAGCTGTGTTGGGGAGGGAGCTGTGATGGAGATGGTGCTGTAACAGGGATGGAGCTGTGACGGGGATGGGGCCATGGCAGGGGTGGAGCTGTGACAGGGATGGAGCTGTTACAGGGATGGAGCCATGACGGGGATGGAGCAGTGTTGGGGATTGAGCTTGGGGATTGTGTTGGGGATGGAACCGTGACAGAGATGGAGCCATGACAGGGATCAAGCTGTGCCAGGGATGGAGCCATGTCAGGGATGAAGCCATGCCAGGGCCAGTGTCACACTGAGCTCTCAGAGCTGGCTCTGCACGAGCGGTGCAGTTCCACAGCTCTGGAGAAAGGCCATCCACCCCAGGACCCGCTGCCCAAGGCACTGTGTCACCCCTTGGGAGCTCAGCCTCATCCAGAGCCAGGGTGACCAGGGGAGGTCAAGCAGGCCTTAGGCGGGATACTGGTATCATTTAATGTTTGTAGATGGTTGAAACCTGGTCCTTCTACCCTGTGAAATGTTCTCTTCCACCTTAGATAAGAGATTTTTAGGATTGGAATGTTTGAACTTCCACATGGATCTACGGATTATGGCCACCATAAGGTTTCGGAGAAGGCAGTGAAGAACAGTGCTGAATGGTCATTTTCCATCTTGTTATTCCTTCCTTTTTAAGTATTTGTTATCTTCAGAGTGGCTGAAAACTCCTGGAGAGGATTATCACACAGAGGAATTTGTTATCACTCTTTAACCTTGTGAAAACACCTCCATTCTGAACAAAGCCACCTTGCCTTTGATGTCTGAGGGAGTCTGAGGAAAACAGGAGCAGGTGAGACACCGGAGCAGAGCTGCTCCCTTTGGAAGTCTGAATCCATCAAACAAAACCTTTGGACATTGTTTTAAATGCTGAAAGCAAAGCAGAGCCCTGACAGGGCATGTTGCTTTGTAGAGTTAATTTGGGGAGTTCTCAGATCCTTGGTGCGTGAACGGGAATCCTTCCTTAGAATTTTACTGTGGAGATTCTACACTTTTTTATACCCCCCCCTCCAGGAGGAGGATTCTTGTCACAAAATTCCACATCCCAGATATTTGATAAAAGCAGGGAAGCTGTGAGTGCCCACAGAGGGGGCAGCTCCAAAATGCTTTTTGTTTTGTGCACATGGAATCCATCATTGTAAGAAGTTCGAGGTTTTTTTCAAATGTTGTATCTTTGAATCATGATTAAATTATAGTCTGATCAAAGACTGAACACGAGGATGTTGGTGAGGTAACCTATGGAAAATGCAAGGATACTCATCCAGGTGCCACCCTGGAATTTAATTTTGTATCTTAACTTTACCTAGAATTTTTTGCATTAATGTTAATGGTTACTATAAACACAAATTAATTTCACCAACAGCAAGAAATTTGGCTTCTCTATTTATTTGCATTTTATTTAATACAAAGTATTGTTTGAAATAATCTTAGAAATTCCTTGTGTGAAGTAGCTCTTGGCAAAGATAAAATAAAGGTGCAGTTCTGCTCCATTTAAAAAGCAGAGAGATGCTTTATGAGTATAAAAAATGATTAATGAATTTCTTATATTTTATTTTAAATGCGTCTAATTATGAGGAGAAATAAGAGAACAGACTGGCACATTTTCCTTTATATTAAGTTGAAATTTGTATTAAGTTTTAAAGATTCATTTTCATGTGGAACTGGCTTTAAAATGATGTTTTTAACTCCTAGAGTTTAACTGTTTAGTTGCTCTATGAACATTTGAATTTAATCTCTGCTGGAGAGGTCAAGGTCTGGGACAGCAGTGACACAGCAGAGGTGACTCTGAAAGAGAGGGAGAAACCAGCACAGAAGCTTTAACTCCTTCCACAAGTTCAGACACATTTGGAAATAATTATTTTCAGCATCTTCCTGCTGCATCCAAATCTGTCAGATCAACCTATTCTCAGTTGGTGTAGAGTCAGATCGTTCCTGCTCCGAGGTGAAGCCTCATTAGCCTTCACAAAACAATATCAACAGGAAATGTCTGGGATGATGGGACTGCGGAGGTGTAAAACTGCTGGTGGAAACACAGATACCTGACAAGCCATTAATGAGATCATTAAAAACAGGCAAAAATTCGATTTCGTCTGAAAATACCAGGCTTGTAAAATGCTGAAAAATACATCAAAAAGCTGTTACATAGCTAAAAATGCTCAAGGAGTTTTGCATCCTAATGTGGGGCATTGACTGACACGCAAGTGAAGGAAAAATATCAATATTAAATCAAATGGAATGGCAGGCTGTAACTTCTCCCGTCCGTGGGAATATTTCATGTGGGAATTGTACAAGTATTTCAAGGGAAGTGCACAAAAATCCCCTTAGGGAGACAGA
Organism: Gymnorhina tibicen; assembly: GCA_013399875.1. Taxonomy (NCBI): domain Eukaryota; kingdom Metazoa; phylum Chordata; class Aves; order Passeriformes; family Artamidae; genus Gymnorhina; species Gymnorhina tibicen. Next base: position 476,047 of record VXAZ01007016.1, read on the forward strand.
GGTGCAGAGGCTGCAGGGCTGCTCATGCCCAAAGCTACAGCAAGGGTGAAAATGCAGCTTTGGCAAATGTATTCCTCAATGGATTTTGTCAGGGAATTATATTTTTGGAAATATTGCTGGAAGTGTTCAAGGCCAGGTTGGACGGGGCTTGGAGCAACCCGGGCTGTGGAAGATGTCCCTGTCCATGGCAGGGGTGGCACTGGGTGGGCTTTAAGTTCCTTCTGACCCAAACCATTCTGGGATTTATGATAAGATTCTATGAAGTTCTCAGGAAATTTATCAGGTTTAAATGATCTGGAGTGTGGTGACAAAAGGATCTCTAATGCAAAAACTTTAGAGTAATGAACTTCTCTTACAGAATCATTGGAAAAATTTGGGTTTGAAGAGATCTTAAAACTCATCTCATTCCAACCCTCTGCCATGGGTAAGTGATGGTGCTCAGTGTGGAATTCCAGCTGAGTGGAAGGTGGGAATCGGCTCCTGTGCAGATCATTCCTATCCCAAGGGGCAGCGCTCAGGCTCTGGATCCATCAGCTCCGGTTCGATGGCCGCCTTGTCCGTAATCTCTTGGCAGACTCCTGCAGCTAATCTTCCTATTGATTTTGGCTTAGGGACACCTGGAGCTGTTCAATCCCTAATAAAATCTGAGGAGTTCAGTTTTCGAGCCATTTAACTCATTTGGAGGCAGAGCTTATTTATTTTCCGAAGAGCAATCGAAGAGCTCTGCTCGTTCCCGAGTAAAGGCGTCGGACGGACAAGTGAAAACCGAGCCAAAATCCATCCAACCACACCGAGCTCCAGCCCTGCAACTGGAATCTTTTGGGCTACCATGCATCTGCCTGGTTTTTTTCCCTCCTTTTCCTTCTGCTCTGGTCTATTTTCCCAGTTTAACCGGGGAGAAAAAGTCTGTCTCTTCCTGACTCTGTGTTTCAATCCTGCACCACAAATCCTGATGGATCCAGGTTGGAAGGAATGCCAAACTTTCTGATTGCCTTTCCAATTGTTTTTCTGGTTTCCCCTTCTGTTATTTTCTCCACCTTACTCCAGATCCAGATGTTTTGTCCAGGCAGATTCGCTGAGGAGAAGCCAAGGAGACAAAGAAATAGGTGCAAATTTTGGGGGATCAGGTGTGCAGATGGGGTCCCCTTCCTGTGTTCCATGCCAGCCGCCCTGGAATCCTGCTCAGTTCTTCAGGAAAGGCAGAAATTTCTGAACAACAAAGGCAGTCCAACGGGAAAAAAAAAATCAAGGGACTTTTGTCTGGGTAGAAATCATTACTGGAATGGGGAGAAGGCTGAGGTATGGAAATGAAAAAAACATGGGAAGAGTTCACATTTCCAGATATTTATTTACCTTTATTTCTGTTATTTACCTTTAAATAATGCCAATTTTTTAGTAAAAATAGTGTTTTATTTAATTGCGAGTCCCTTGCAGCAAGTCTGTAATATTTCATTGCATAACTGATAAGCCCAAATCTCTGTCAGATAATGTCTCACTTTTCTATTTATTTAAATGATGAAAGATGGATGTTTTATGACTAAGATGATTTAATGACTTTTTCTTTTACGTTTTCTTAACCAGGATGACATTTAGACAAGGGAAAGGGGAAAAAAAAAGTCAGACCAGCCATCAATAAATGGTTTTATTGGCTAAATTTTAATGTTATTTTTAAGCAAATAATGAATTACTTTGACTAATAACTGCAGAGCCAGACATGATTCATTCCATAATTAGCTTGACAGTCACCATCAATCCTGTAGTTTTGTTCAGCTGATTATAAAATCCTGTCTCCTTTTCCCACCTAACATCTTCCCAAATTGCATCCCATGAAACAGGAGGTTTCCGAGGATTCTCCAAGCAGATCTTTGGCAATGACAGAGCTCCAGCCACTGGGGGTGATCACCAGCCCTGAGATTGAGCCTGGAGCCAAAGCGTGGCGAATATTGAGAATATTGACAGTCTGGGAGAGCTTTCAGCCTGGATCAGGGCTATTTTTGTAGGAGAGTTAAACCTGGAAGCTTCAGATGGAAATCCATCTCTCCCAGGTTCCCGAGCCTGGCCAAAGCACCTGCACTGAAAGGGCACAGGCCAGCAGCTCTGGGGGACTGAGGGGACATCACACAGCCTTTGATCACAGGTCTGAAGAGAAGAAATCACCTCGGATGAGAAGCTTTGACACGTTCATGGTCAGATGGGTGGGAGATGCCCCAAACGCTGAATCCAAATAACGAAGCCTTCCCACCTTTCAGGAAAACAACTCAGCAGTGACACGGTAAGAGAAAATGGTGCCCAGCTGTGCCAGGGGAGGCTCAGGATTGAGATCAGGAAGAATTTGTTCATGGAAAAGGTGGTCAGGCACTGGAAGGGGGGTTGGAGTCCCCTTCCCTGGAGGTGTCCAAGGAAGGCCTGGAGGTGGCACTCAGTGCTCTGGGATCAGTCACAGGTTGGACTCAGTGATTCTGGAGGCCTTTTCCAACCTAAATAATTCCATAATTCCACACCCAGCAATAATGTCAAATAGGTGAGAAGATGTGGGGATTTGTGCATTACGGAAAATGACGGCAACTCTTTCATTAATTTATTTTATTTACTTTTATTTTACGAAAATACATCCACATCCATTGAGATGCTGCAACTCCTGTCGATAAAATGCATTATCTCCCTTTGCTCATGCTCCCAGGAGCAGGAGAAATTCTTGGAACCTTCCTGGATTTCCCACAGTACCTTGCAAAGTATTTATCACCCAGCTGTGTTGGGGAATAAACACCTATTTTCCAATGGAAAAAAAAAGAGTACAAACATATTGGTGTGTGTCAATAGTATTTAACACCTGAATTTGGCAGCGGGTGCTGCCGTTGGGAAACCAACTCTCACTTCTCCCTCTGCAAGGAGAAACTCCTCTTGTAACAAGTGGCTCACAATCCTCACAGTGTTTTTATTCTGCACTTCACACTTGTGCTTGTTGACAGATTTAGAGCTCTTTGTGAAAGCAATAATTGGCCTGGGAATACACCTGGCAGGCTTCCCCAGGAAGGAGCAGGAATTGGATTGCCTGAGGTCTTTCATTAAGTGCTAAAACCGATGGAACGTGGTGCTGGGACTGCCGTGTCCTTCCAGGAACGCTGGGAGCCTGTGCCCCTCTCCCCCTCCCTGGAGCTCTGTGGCCTCACACGGACAGAGGGCAGGGTTAGATGGGATGCTGGGAGGGAATTCTTCCCTGGGAGGGCGGTGGGAGCCTGGCACAGGGTGCCCAGAGAAGCTGTGGCTGCCCCATCCCTGCCCCATCCCTGACTGGGTGAGGTTTGGAACAAGCTGGTCTATGGAAGGTGATTCCGTGATGACCCGAGGAATCTGGGATGGCCTTTGGTGCAGAGAAGCTGAGCTGATCCAGCTCCATGGAGGGATGCCCAGGATGGGCAGGGAGGTTCTGTCCTGCAGCACTTCCCATTCTTTGTCGGGAAGGAAGTTGTCAGGACAGACTTGTCCAGTGGGAAAGACATTCTGCTGGGATTTGGGGTTGTTTTATTCTGATTTTGGGGGGTTGTTCTGGGGAGTTTTTGGGGGGATTTTAAATTTTTGCTTTTTCTAAATTTCAAACTGTCTCTTTCCTCTCAAACCCATAAAATCTCTTTTCATGAATTCATAGAAAGGTGCTTCAGGAACTGAATGCAACAGGGCCATATTCTGGCCATTAATATTAATGCTTAAGCCTGGATTTGGAGATGCCTCCTAGAATAAAACCAGAAAACTGCACTTCTGGAAGAATTTTTAATAATACAGAAGGAGTAAAATGTGTGCCACTTGAGTTATTCATATTGAAGGCTCCTACCTGAAGAAATATTTCTGAGGGGATTCAAAGATCCTGGAAGAACTCGTACATAGGTAATACTTGGATTTATTGTCGGTTGTAGGGAACTGATACCTAGGAAACTAAAAAGCTTTATCTGTGCAATCATCAGATCTTTTTGAAGTGAAGAGAGATTGGATAGAAGTCAGAGGGAGAATAAAAATAGAATTATTATGTAAAATAGTTTTGGAAGGAAGATGAAGTGCTTTTCCATCCGAGGCACCCCAGTTTGTTCCGTTCACCGTGGTTCTCTTTCCTCTAGAAAAAAAAAAATCTGATTATATTCCTTGTGCCTGTTTTCTCTCACGGAAGGTAATTTTAGGAAATTAATTTCCCTCATTAGGTTGTATAACTCAATACTAATTTACTGAAATGATCTTAGGAAGGAGAGGTAGACTCATCTTTAGGTGCTAAAGTATTTCAGTAAGAAACCCTGGAACTTTATTATTTCTGTCAGCTTGGGGAATTTGGTTGAGGTCCGGTTTGAAGGATGGGCTATGAAATCCCTAATAAACATCTCTGCCCTGGAACACTTGAATGTTTTAAGGCTGCTCTAATATTCCTCTCACAGATGTGAGAGGAATGAATGAATCAAAACGGAGCTTGTACCCTTAGGTTAGGCCCTGTGTCAAACTCAGACTAACAGTCCTTATTCAGGGAAATCATTTATGAAATATAATTTGTCCTGAAGTGTTTCTGAAACCTCTATCCCTGAAACAAAAGCATAATTAAATAATAAAACCCCAGAATTAATCCAGAAGGCTTTTTTGGTAATTTGATATTTTTCAGAAGGAAATAAAAAAGAGAAATAACACCTGGACTCTTTGGGAGTGGATCTTGCTCAGTGAAGACACGTGTATTAAATTATAATATAATTACTTGTGTGTGGAAAATAGAGATATTCCTATAGCTGGTTCAGGCAGTAAAACTATAGTAAATTAAAACAAAAATAAGAATTTATATTTTATTCAAGCCAGCAACACCAAATCCATTCCCTCTTTAAATCTCAGTTAAAAAAACCAGGTTTTCCATGGCAACATAACAAAAAAAAATCCCCCTCATAAAACCAGATATTATCACCACGATAAGGCAGGGGAGCGACAGGTTAAAACCAGAGGTCTAAAAGTCAGTATCAAAGTGGAGAAGCTGATTAATGATCTTAACATACAGGAAATAATGCCAAACCTTCAAGAAAAGCAGCTTTTGCTGAATATGATTTTCAGAGGAAGAAACGAAGCCACAAGTTGAGAGCAGAACATGAAATAAATATAAGTGAGGAGAACTGGGAATAGAAAAAAGTGCAAGACAAGTTGGTGTGTTCCATAAAACATGAACAAATGCTTAGCAGCATTTTACAGTTAAAAAGAGGGATTTTGTTGAGCATGTACAGGTCAGGGATGTCTGTCCCTGTGCAGTTTGGAAACCTGCAGCACAGGTGGGCACTAAATTTATGTATTTATTACATCCATGCACACCTACATTTGTGTGCGGCCAAAAAACCTCCCGAATCCAACTTATTAGACAGAAAAAAAAGATATAAACACTGAATTCTGGGGATTTAGCTGGACCATGATTTTAACCAAAGGTCTTTTCAGTGATATCTTGAAGGATTCTGTTGCTGCCTCATTGTTAATCTCCAATCTGGGCTGAAAAACTCAAATAAAAATATCGTCTTGCATATTTGCTGCTTTAAGTAACACATCCAGCTCCCTCCTAACCTCTTGCCTTGCTTTTGACTGCTTCATAAATACATAAGAGCTTGCCTCGAACATTTTAGCAGTTGTTAAAGCAACCAGAGAGATAAAAGAAAGTTAAAGGACATGCAAAGATTGAATTACGGCGCTTCCCAGCGTTTGGATGACAAAGTTTGACCATTATGAGGAATAAATCAATTTGCAGGCACCGCGGACAGCGAGCTGAGGCTGGAGCTGAAACTGCTCCACTGGGAAATGTGCTCAGAGATAAAAGGAGTCATATTTCTTATGTTGTGTGGAGAAACATGGAAGGGATTTTTAGAGAGCAGGAGATATGCAAAAATTCACCAGGAAAATGAGAAGGGAGAAGAGAATGTGTGTTCTAGTTCGAAAATTTCCCAGTTAACAGTCTAAAGATATTTTACGTTGTTTAAAGTGAAATATGTACATCAATTACAAAAACTTGGTTATTTAGAAATTAGGACAAGGTGTCATATATTGGTGTTCTGTAATTGAATTTTAAAGGAATTCTGGGTTCCTAATGAAGGGTCCTGTGATTAATGGTTGGAACTGATGATCTCAGAGTTAATGATTCTATGAAATGGGGAGCACCATGAGAGGCTGAAGGACATCCCCTGGTTCTGCTGGAACCAAGAGGCAGGAACTGCTGTGGAACTTCTCCTGTTTGTTGTCCAAGGTCCCAGAGTGTGCCTGGAAGGAGTGTCCCGGAGAAGGTTTGGAAATCTGGCCAGTGCTTTATAACACGAGTGGAAATTTTCCTTTTTTTTACCCTCTCGTGTTTTCTCCTTCCGTTCTCGTTCACCAAGAATGCCTAAACAATTGCAGATATTCCTCATTCTCCTCAGAGCCATTTCCTGCCCTTATCAAGATTTTGTCACACAAATGAAGATTTGAATCCCCCCGTAATCACACCTCAAATGGCAACCACTCCATCTCCTCAGCCTTTGGAGCGTTCTGTGACGGGATTACCTGGAGATTCTCCCCTTCTGCAGCCTCAGCAGCCTGGAAGGAGGGGAATGGCAACGGAAACCCAGCATTTAAAAGTCTGGTGTGGTTACTCAGGCTGGGGGCTGTCCCGCCCGCTTGCTGAATCAGGCACAAAGATTTATTTTCTGTTGCTTTATCCTCATGAATCAAACCTGAAAAAGACCAAACTCGGGAACGGCACAAACCAGTTTGTGTGGCTCTGGCTGTAATGAGAGACAAAAAGTGAGGGGGGCCTTTTTCATTCTGCTTGCCCCTTCAGCTCTGTGTGTGCTGCTAATTGAAACCCTTCTCCTGGGCTCCAGCTGGAGCTGTTCCAGACGGGAGCAGGGGGAGCCAAGGTAATGTCTGCTCGAATTTGTAAAGCTTTAACCTGCCTCAGACAGCAGATGAGTCCTTTCACAGCACACGGTCCATGGGAGCACTCACAAACGAATTTCCACATGTTAGAATGCTCTTCCAGCCTGGTGAGAGAGCCTGACTAAAGCCTGGATAAAGGAATCTGGGGGGGAAAGGAAAGGAAAGGAAAGGAAAGGAAAGGAAAGGAAAGGAAAGGAAAGGAAAGGAAAGGAAAGGAAAGGAAAGGAAAGGAAAGGAAAGGAGAAAGGAAAGGAAAGGAGAAAGGAAAGGAAAGGAGAAAGGAAAGGGAAAAGGGAAAAGGAAAATGCTCTGGGAAAAGGAGGGACTACTTTCCTCCCAACATCAGCTCAGATTTGCTTCTCTTCTTGGGATATATCCCTGTACTCCTTTGAGAATAACATTCAGTGATTCCATATCCTGACTGTTTCTCTCTGATATCACAGAATCCCAGACTGGTTTGGGTTGGAAGGACCTTAAATCCCATCCAGTGCCACCCCTGCCATGGGCAGGGACACCTTCCACTGTCCCAGGCTGCTCCAAGCCCTGTCCAGCCTGGCCTTGGGCACTGCCAGGGATCCAGGGGCAGCCACAGCTGCTCTGGGAGCCTGAAATAAGAACTGTCTGAACCCTGCTGCAGAGAGAGTTTTCAGGTTAAATCGTGGTCAGGGTCAGGGGTTTAGAAACCAACGTCCTCTGCTTCTCAGTCCAAACACTAACACCACAAAACATCAAAGTTATGCCCCAAAAAACTGTCTGGCTGCTATTTCTAAAAACCCACTGAAACATCCTGACTTCAGTTCCCCAAATACTTCTCCCCTGACGTGGACATGGAGTTCGTTAGTGACTGTCTGGGAGTAAAACCCTGCACATTTATCCATAGCCTAAAGCCCAGGAGTCACATCCAGTGAAATCATCTCTTAACTGCGCGCTGGTTGCCGTTGTCTAAGTAACTGGGGGAGATGGTAAAATCCTTAAGTGCTTCTCGTGAGCTTCGTGTCAAAGTTACTTCATCATGGGTTTGTTTTTGGTGTCGTTACGGGCCCGGCTGGGGCCCCTTTTCAGAGCACAGCCCTCGTTTCGGCAGAGATGAAGAAATCTCTCTGATCATCCCCTCCTGAGAGGAGATGTTTTCCTGGGTTAATTGGACAAGCAATGACATTTTGAAAAATTAGACGGTTTGACCATTCCAAAAATATTCCAAGGATATTTTGCTTCCAGAGCTTGACCTACAAAGTGCTTAACCTGCTGTGTTGCAATGTCGTTTCCTTGGGAATTTTTGGTGCAGCTTGGAGTGCTTTGGATGTCTGATTCCAGCATGGCCTGTCAGTGCTCCAGGAGAGGGGAATTATTTTCTCTTCCCAAACCCATTCCAGTTGAATTAAAGAAAACCAGCTTACACTTCCAGCATGAAAACCATCGATACTCAGAATCAGTGAAATTCCTATTCGTGCTCCACTTAAGACTTTGAGTCCTAATGGGAGCTGCAGTGGCACAAAATGCTTCCATTTATTCTGGATAATTTCGGGAATACTCCAGTCAGCATATTTTTGCAAACAGCCTTTAAAAGAAGGTGATTTCAGAAGCAGAACTCCTTCTGAGCAAAATATTGCTCAGTGCAGGATGATCCTGCTTGGGTGGAGCCTCGTGGGTGTCTCAGAAATGTTACCATCCCAAGATGTTTACAATTTCTTTATCAGGTGGTTTTAATGTCTGGAAGAGGCGTGTGACACTTATTTTTAGGTTCTGTCCTTTTCTTCCTCTCCTCACAGCTCCCCCAAAATCGGTGTTTCCTTAGAAACCCTGGCTGTCAGCTGGCATCATAAAAATCTGAGATGACACCGAGCTGGCTTTTGGGGGAGGTGATTATTGTGCAAACAACGTGTTTTACTGCTGGCAAACCCCTTGGCTTTTATCCTCGCCCTGAAAACAATAATTTCAGTCAAGATTTAGGAGAGGGAGAGGCCTTTCTGTGCTTTTCTTTGCGTTCCTGGTTGAGGAGGAGGATTACTCCGAGGAGAAGCTCATTGCTATGCAGAGGTAGAACCTTTTTAAGCCCCGGGTTGATGCTGGATGGATCTGTTGTCATGAGAGCCGCATGCTGGGCTTGCATAACTCTTCGGAGGTGTTTATGTACGAGCTCTCCCAAGGGTGATGTTTTATCAAACCTTATTACAAAAGTGCTCCTCTCTGCGAGCCATCGGATGCTTCGGGAGCATTGAAATGCAGAGTTGTGTCTGGTCAAGGATAAACAGAGGCTGTGTTTCATATTCATGTGAGAGATAACACCCAGAAATTTCCAGAAGGTTTTACAGGAGCTGCAGCTGTCCTGTGCTGTGGTCACCTACAGGGACCCGCGTTAGAATCCCAGAGTGGTTTGGGTTGGAAGGGACCTTAGAGCTCATCTCATTCCAACCCCCTGCCATGGGCAGGGACACCTCCCACTGTCCCAGGCTGCTCCAAGCCCCAGTGTCCAGCCTGGCCTGGGACACTGCCAGGGATCCAGGGGCAGCCACAGCTGCTCTGGGCAGCCCAAGAACCCGTTAGGGTGGGTTGGTAGGTTTGTTTCTGTTTTGTTGAGATTTTTTATTTCTCTCTGCACTGCTTGTTTAGCAGTTTGGTTTACCCCCATTCCTTTGTCCTCTGCCCTCTGTGTCCCACCAAAACCTCTCTTCTTAATTATGCCCAAGCTCCTTAACTCCTTCTGGGAATTTGAATTGGGGTTTGGTGCTGACTTCATCAAAGGCAATGAATTCCAGCTGGGGTTTGTGGTTGTCATAAATTAAGAAGTGATCTCCCCCTGTACTTTGCACTGGTGAGGCCTCACCTGAGATCTTACAGCTCTTTCCTAACCTAAATAGTTCCACAATCCAAAGCTGGTTTCTTCGCTCTGTCGGAGGTGAGGGAGGACAGCGAGGACAGGAGGATCCTGGCAGAGAACTTTCCAGCAAGAGACAGAACGGGTGAGTTCCCAGCACTGAGAACCTCTCCCCTCACACCTCTGAGCACTGGGGCAAATCGTGGATGAATTCCTCGTGGACTGAACAGCCTCAATCCCCTGGATGAATTCCTCATGGAGGGAACAGCCTCAGTCCCCTGGATGAATTCCTCTCTGAGGGAACTCGCAGTCCCTGTGCTCACACTGCTGCCCCGTGCTCTCAGCTGGCCTCCCTGGGGATTCCCCTCCGGGTTTTGAGGTGGGAAGGTGGATTTGGCTTTATTCGTGTGCAAATTGCTGCCATCCCTTGTGTTGGAGCATCAAAGGTTAAATCCCGGGTGTGGCAGCAGCGCTGCTCTGCCGGAGGGTTTCTTTTGGGATGTGCCCAGGGAATGCGGGATGAGTGCTGGAGCTCCCCCCTAGCCGGGTTTAACCCCACCAGAGCTAGTTTAAGGATCTCGGATGTGATTTACAGGGTGATGCTGTCTCATGCTCAGGAAGGATTTGCACGGCGAGGTTGTTTCTGCTCTGGGTGAGGGCTGGGGCTGTTGAAATACTGAAAGGAGAAAAAAACTCCACCCTGCCTTTGAAACAGAGGAATTTCCATGCAGGATCAGGCTGGGAATTCCCTTATTTTAACCTCTCTTCTGGCAGTCATTCCTTGGGAAGGTGTGAGGAACTCATCACACGCAACTGGGGAATGATTTTCTCACCAGGGAATGTTTTTTCCCTAACTCTCTCAGTTATCACTGACCCCTGACCCAAGCACAAGGCTTCTTATCTCTAATACAATTATTCTCATCCCAGGAAATGCCAGAATCTCAGAGCTGCCCAAACCCTCGGCAAGCAGATGCACCTTGCACCATTCCTGCAGTGCAGAAAGGAAAAGAAAGCACATTCCTTCCTCTTTTAGTTCTTCCTCTACAAAAAATGCAGATCAGAAAGAATCACAGGGAAATACTTGAGGAAAGGTCACTCTGCTGAGCTGCTTTGAAACTCAGATGAAAGAACGGTGACAATCCCCTTACAGAGGAGCCACAGATGCTTTAATTCAATCCTACAAACCAGGGGAGTCCACGCAGAGCCTTCCCTGCCCTCAGGAAGTTTTTGTGCTGCAGGAGAAGGCGCTGGTGGCACCTTGAGCTGCCCCCTCGGGCACAGGGAAAAGGGATGGGATGGTGGTGATGGGGGAAATCGTGTGGACACGGAGATGCTGAGGAAGGGCATCCCATTCTAGGGTGATCCAAAACCTTGCCCTAAAGGAAATTGTAGCTTCATAGACTTGAGATTTTATTTATTTTTGGCTGATTTGGACAGTGATGCTCTGCCAGCCCTGGTGGGAAGGGGCACTCCATGCCTTCTCCTGCTTGAACCCCCTGAGGCCAAGGAAGAGAGTTTTATTTTCTGTTTGCAGAACTCAATTTTTCCCTCTCTCGAATCACAAACCCCAATTCTTTTATGAGCCACGGCTTCAGGGCCTGCAGCACAAAATCCCTGCCGGTGTTACCAGGTCAGAGCTGCTGTCCTCTATTTATGTTTATTTTATAACTGAGCAGGAAGGGTCAGTTTTGGTCTGTGGCAAAGGTCGTTTTCCTGTGAGCAGCCCTTGATGGACCAAGATACAAAGGGTGATAAAGTTATCACTTTGAAAATGTCTCTTGCTAGAGCACAAATATTGTGAATTCATTCTTCCTCTTTTTGCCCTGAATTAAAACCCACCAAGTGCAGCTATCTTCGGTTCCCTTGTTTGACACGGCTTTGCCAGTCTGTAAATTTTCTTTCAAATTAGCAGACCGAGTTTCCTTATCAACCCTTAGCCAGTCGCAATTACTGTCACTCTTTTCAGCACCGTTAATAGCTTTGTGCCAACTAAACTGAAACTTTTGTCAGGAATTGTGATTTCCCTGAGTGCCCTGAAGTCGCTGATATTGTTTTAAACATAAGAGCTTTTTTAGACACGGGGGTGACAGGCAGAGCCAAACTTTGTTCTCCGACTTCCCAGACTGCAGTGGACAATTCAGCAAAAAGCTGAGGGCCTGAAGGATTAGTTTTCCCCTCATTTTTGTGAGGGATTGTATATATACATATATATATTTCTTTTTAAGGATGCGATTTAAAGTAGAATAAACAGAACATGCACAAAACAGCTTCTGAAAAATGTGTGGTACAAATGTAGGGTCTTTTGGGAATCAGTGTGATGCATCTAAAATGCTGTTGAAAATGTTAATTAGTCCCATATATCCAGTACGAAAGAGAAAGTTTTCATAATTAAGAAATACGAAGAACAAAAAAGAAAATAGATTCAGATGCCAGGGCACCTGGACTTGCCTTGCTGTGGTTTCTCACTAATATTTTTGGGAAAGGATCTTTTATGGGAAAGAATCCTGCAGAGGTGCAGGTATTATTTCTGAAAAGAAAGGCGTTTTCAGCTCTTTTGTGGTGGAAGCATCACTGAGGATAGTTCACACCTCTTCCTGGTGTTTCCTGCCAGTGAATATTTAGACATTCACCAATTTGGGGGCTTTTGAGGTCGTAGGAAAGGGATCTGTAAGGTCTCTGGGGAGCTCAGCTGCTGTGCAACCCAGGAAAGTTTGGGATGGGGACCCTTGTCCATAGGGCTGAGCCAGGCCTTGCCCTCTGCACGGGAATTAAAGCTCTTTCTGTAAGAAGTGAGGGGTTTACCAGGGAATTTTTTTGGGAAAAAGAGCAAGTTTGCCTGATTTAAGGAGAGCATCCTTGCTGTGGGACAGTGAGGCAGGAGAAGCGAGGGCTCCTTTGCCTCCTTGCTGCTTCTCTGCATTCAGCTGTGGGAGGAGGGGGCTGGCAGAGGATTTTCTTTGCTGAACACGTATTTATACACAACACTGGGGGGAGATTTTCGGGTTTTTCCCAGGGTTTTCCAAGCCTTTTCCCCCGAATGAGCCAAAGCAGCAGTGAGACCTCTCGGGCCCCGTTGCAGCACCCAGAGCAGAGGGGGGGAACAGCCCTGAGACCACCTGCCCGTGGTGTCCTGCCCCTGGCAGTGGCCAGGAGCAGATGTCCAGGGCCAGGGTATAAGAACTGGGCAAACACTGAGAGAGAATCCCTCTGGATATCCTCTCCCAGCTTCCAGTAATCCGCTGTTTAAGGATTTTCTGGGAAGTGGCAGCCACATCACAGCCTCTAATGGCCCTCAGTGGACCTTCCTGCTGCGAAGTCTGCCTCGTTATCCCCTCGCACCACGGGATGGAGTGATTACAACAAGCAGTCCTAAAGCAGAAATTTACCCTTTTTCATGCTGGGTTGTGCCGCCTCCAAAGGGTTGTTCTAATGGGATTTATCCTCATTTGCCAAAGCTGAGGGAATGTTGCAGCCAGCCCTCCCAGTCCTCCTTGTCTCTAAAAAGGTGTTTGCTATCAGGGCTCAGCCTCCAAAGATAAAGGACGAGAGTTGGTGTAAAAAAAGATGGTCCAAACTGCTAAAAATACGTTGTTCTGGGGTTTGAAGTCACATTCACGCTTCCAACAGAGAAATTAATTTGGTTGTCCCTGACAGAGCCCTTGCTCCCTGTGGGTTTATCCACAGAACTGTTTCTTCAGGGGACAATTAAAGCACGCAGTGCTGAGGGTAGGGGAGAAGGGTATGGACACAGTGTAATAATAACAGTGTCCCAAATGCTCTTTTCATTACTTCCTTCTCTTCAGATCTCCTTCCTGGCCTGTCTCTTTGTTTGTGTTTGTTTTCCATCAGCAGGATCCAGTCTCTTCCCGAATGTATTTCCCCGAGTAACTCGCTGGAAGTAGCCCACGTTTGATCCCACGCAAAATGTTTTCATGGGCACCAAAATCCAACTGGGTGAAGAACATCAGATCCAAAATATATATTTATAAAAACCAAATAAACTAAAAAACACCTTTCCCCCATCAAACCCTCAGGAATAAAATTTCCTGCTGATACCCTGTTTGCCCTTTTTTCCTTCCCTTCACTCTTAGTTACTTCTAAATGAAAAACAAACAGCAATAAATTCAGGACAAAGCTCCCACTATTCCTGTAGGACCATCGAGGTATTTGTTCCAAAATTTTTGCAGGGTAGTTGTAGGTTATGAAGATTAAAACACGGAAGAAGAAGTCTGGTTGGCCCCAGGACAGTGGAGCCTGCACCAGGGAGCTGCCCAGCCCTGGAGGAGGATTTCCATCTTACTCTGCTGCTCCAGCTCTTGAAAAAACCCCGTTCTGCTGGATTTTTAATTCCTGATTTTAAGACAGGCCTTGGGTGAGCAATTGTTGGAGAAAAGAAGAAATCTCTGCAAATTGAAAGCGTAAGATTTTTACCTTTGTGTGTTCCTTTGTGCTTTTCCCACTTCAAGCCTGTGTGATTTCCCTTCCTGAGCTCCCTGTGGTCCCAAACACCGCTTTCTGTGCAAGTCTTCCTCTACCACCTCAGCCACATTAATTCCTGGGGTGTTTTGCATGCAAACTTCAGCACTGGGTTATCCAGGTTGTCCTTCGGGACTCAGTGGCAGTGGTTCCTCGGGGTGGCAGTCCCTGAAATGTTCTGGTGGCTTTAGGGGCTGTTAATTTATTGTTTTCCTGCTGTTTGCATTTATAGGTAGAAATGCCTGGGGGCTTTTTCCTTGTGTTTTCTTGGGGATTTTCATTGCCAAAATCCAGCATCGGTGGCTACATAAAACAAAGCTGATTGAGGCTGGTGAAGTGTGCTTGGCTTGCATTTTAATGGGAATATTCAGCCTACAGATGGGCTTGGAGAGAGGTCGCCTAAGTTCAAGCGAGAATTCCGACGCGGATCCGTAGGTTTGGGAGGCCAGATGGCACCGCTGCGCTCGCCTTGTCTGATCTCCTGCAGAACACAGGCCGTGCAATCGCCCCCATCCATTCCCACCTCTCAAGCACTACGTTTTCCCCGCAGATGTCTGACTTCTCCTCTGTCAGGCCCAAATTTGAGCTGACCTCACATCGGTATCAGTGCTGTTAATAACCCGGATTACCGGAATATTAAAGAGAAAAGCTTGCGAGGTCTCCCCTGGAATCCTGTTGGCTCGGTTGCAGTTCCTTTTTTTATTTTTTAAATTATTTGTTGTGAGATCGATAGAGCTGTACAGTTGTTTTCAGGAGTGTTTAGTAAGAACTCCAGAGGGAGGATCTGACAGCGTTGCACCGTGATGGATTGGAATGTCAGATCAGCATATGGAGAAAGGAGGAAAAAGGCAAGAGGGAAAGCCAAACCAGAGCTCTTTTTTGAAACACCCTTGAAACTGGGTTGGTGACTAAATAAAGCTTTCTCGCCACCCAAAGTACAGCTACAACAGCAAAAAATTTGATCTGAAAATAAATCTCTTTTTTTTTTTGCAGAAAACCATCACATTTTCCTTGTTCACTTTGGGTGATTGTTATTTTTCCCAGCAGGATTTCTCACCTTCCTGGAGAAACAATGAATCTGTGAAACTATTCCAAAAAAACCAAACCCATTTTTGATGTTTCCCAGCCAAATCCCAGCGTTGCTGTGTCAGCCAGCCAGGACAAACCTTGCACAAGGTACTGTGAGCCCAGTTCCCTGCTCTTTGTTCTCCCAAAAAGGCATTTTTTTCCTTGGAATTGTCTTATTGGGTCTGACAGGAGCTCGGCACGTGAATAAAACATTCTGCGGCGTGAATAATGATTGCAGAATCAGATGTTCTGCATGGAGCTGGTTCGAAGTAGGAATAAATAAAAAAAAATGAGAGGGCAAGTATTGTTCATGTTCATTTTGCAGCCTTGGCTGAAGTGAGTTCTCTTGGAGCCAGCTCCAGCTGGGAATTCCAGCCTCTCAGGTGTTCCTGCTCCAGATTGGGGTGTTTCAGCAGGAGGTGAAAGGAGCAGTGACAGGGTGGCAAACGGGGACAGGAATTGGGCAGGGAGGATGAATTTAGCAGGAGAATGGATGATACAGATCTTAAGAGGTGTTATGGAGCTGGGTCACCAACTTCTCTCCCCGTTTCTTCTCCCTGCGGGGAGAGCGTTGGACTGCGGGATAAAAGGGGTGGAAGGAGGAAGCAAAACCCAGCCCTGCAGCTTCAGCTTAAGAGGGGTACAACCAAATCCTGTTGTAGTCATGCATCCCATCCCAGCGTCCTTCATCCAGAATCCTGGAACTGTTCAGGTTGGAAAAGCCCTCTGAGATCATCGAGTTCAGCCTGTGACCAATCCCCACCTTGTCACCAGCCCAGACCACTGAGAGCCACATCCAGAAATTTCTTGGACACCTCCAGGGATGAGGACTCCACCACATCCTCGGGAAGCCCCTGCCAAGGCCTGACCATTTTTTTCCATGGAGAAATTCCCTTGACGTGTGTATGACTATGTAGATTGTGGGCTGCCTTTGTTTCCAGAACTTTGTTTTCCAGAACAAGGAATTTTGAGAATTTCCAGAACCTTCAGGGAATAAGCGCTGAAAGCAATAAATAATTAAATGCACAGAACTCCACAAAACAAATCCTCAAATGTAGAACGCGTGGAGGACGTAGCTTGGGACGGCGTGGGAAGGGACAGACGCTTGGTGGAGACCTTCAGAGGCAACAACAACAACGAACCTTGCCTGACTGTGACCAGAAACACCTCGATATTCCTCACTTTCTTCCAGGTCAGAACAACTTTAATTTGCAGTTCACTGCATCATCTGCAGGGTCTCGGAGCAGTCTGTGTGCAGGAAGGCCATGCCACGGGAGGGAGGAGGAAAACCCTGGGTGTTATTCCGCAGTGTTTACAGCTCCTGACAGCACGGCTTTTAGGAACGAAGGTTTCGACATGGCTCAGCACACGCACGCCGTGATTTGTCTGTCAGTTCTCTGAAAGTTCACTGGCATTGTCAAGTCGTGTTTAACTCAGCGGGGAAATATGGATTCCGTCCCTGGTGATTTCACGGAGCACTTTGACAGCCTGAAGGTTTCCCACTAGAACCACAGCCTCCTCCATCTCCTCCCCACCTCCTCGGGAATTGCTGCACCTCTCCGTAGGACTTCAGCACGCAAAGGACCCAAAATGAATGGGGAATGATTCTTTCAAACTGTGGGTGCTGTTTGAAAGGATTAAATGTCTGATTGTGCAGGAATACCTGCGGGTCTGGGACCTCTCTGAGTGTCCGTGTGAGTTGGTGTTCACAGAGCTGAAAGAAGGGCATGGACAAAAATCAGTTTTCCTTGGTAGAAGACGGCACGTGCTGAGTGTAACAGAGAACTCCACTTGTTGTGCTGGGGAGTTGTCTGTTCTCTCTGTCCAGAGAAATATGACAGGAATATTTTGGCACTTTTCTTCCCCTTTCCATTTTTAAAGAAGAGCAGGAAACTCTTTGCAACACTGTACCTGCTGGGCTTCATCCAACACCGACAGAAAATCTCCACATCCATCGAGGAGCCCAGGCCAGATGTGCCTCTGCCTTTCCACAGCTGTTGCAGACTTCAGGTGGAGACCAATAAACCTTGTGTATCTGGAGAACATTTAATTTTCCATGCTCAGCCATTTAGTTAAAGGTGTTTCCAGACCACATTAACAAAAATAAAAGCTGACAGATTAAAAGGAACTTTGTTCATTTTGGAGGTGTGCTCCGAGCTAAAATAATGTTTGGTGCTGATCCTCCACTGAGTTGTGCATAGCACTCTCTGTGTGGTTTTGGATGCATAAATATTCCACGTAAAAATAAGAGTGTTTATATCAAAACAGTCTTTATTATTTCTTTTCCACTCTTCTGCCATGTTGTTTTTTAAATCTGATTTCATGTGCACATTCACTGTTTTTATAGTGTCATTTTACCTGGTGAGTGAAAAGGCAATTTTTATAAACAAAACTTAGTGCTAACAAGAAAACTACATTTCTTGGTGGTACAAATGAGCATAATTACAGTAAAACACTGCTTTTTAGGAGCGTTCAGCTGCTGTCAGTGTGCCTGACACACAGCAGAACTGGATACATGTTCTGTTCCTGGAAAAAAGACAGGAGACGTGGATTCTGTTGGGTACAACTTGAAGGCAGATTTTAACGATCAGAAAACAACTTTTAATTATCAGAAGGCAACTTTTAACCCTCAGAAGCCAAAGGGCACGATGCTGACATTGATTTTCAGTCTGAAGCTGGGCTAACAAGTTGGAGGAGGGAAAGAATGGAGACGATTTTCCTGCTGACTGCACAGAACTGGCTGTTTGTTAAAACTGCAGGAGCAGATCATTCCCACGTGTTTTGGCCTCGTTGTTTGGACTAGGCAGAGCTGGCTGTGCAATGTGGGATGTGCCGGACTGGGTCGCTGTTAATGTTCAACCTCACCTGGAGCACCAGGTGCTCTTTGACAGCTCTGAAATGTGCCCACTCCTGTTCTGCTGCAGGTTTGAGAGGATCCCAGCCCGACAGGCTGTCACAGCACCCCTGCAGCGGGACAGGAAAGGGTGTGTGGCGGTGTGAGGATACGAGGACGAGCAGGACTCCAGATGTGAGGACCCCACGTGAAGCCCCCGCAGGGCAGGACCGGGTGCTGTAGGTGGAACGTGGGAATCGGGTATTTCCTCCCAGGCTTCTCCAGCAAACTTTGCAGGGACTTGAAGAACGTTTGTTCTTCTCCACTTTGTCGTTCCACTCTCACTCCAATCCCTTTCCAGAATTCAAGAGTGGAAAGAACTCCAAGCAGCTCATGATAATAATTCCATGGCTGTCTTGGTAATGCCTCCGTAATTAACATTTGTCCTTACAGATACAATAACTCCCTGTAATGCAGACATAAATATTCCATTTCAAATAGGCACCTGAATTCCAGGGATGAGTCGTGTAAACTTTAATTACATTTCACAAGTGCATTTCCCTCATAATCCCATATTTTTCATTAGACACAAAATAACATTTCTGCTCATTTTGGGTAGGGTGGGGTTTTTTTTCTTTGCTCTGTTCTGTTTAAATACAAAAAAATGTGAACAAGTAGAGGAAAGCCTGTTGACTTAACCAAATTAAATATGTACAGAGTAATTCATACAGAAAGTTTAATTTTTTCCCTCCCTCTCTATAAAGATATGATAATTTTCTGAATTGAAATCTTAAGCTCC
The DNA here is from genome assembly GCA_013399875.1 of Gymnorhina tibicen. Classification (NCBI taxonomy): domain Eukaryota; kingdom Metazoa; phylum Chordata; class Aves; order Passeriformes; family Artamidae; genus Gymnorhina; species Gymnorhina tibicen. The sequence continues at coordinate 494,944 of VXAZ01007016.1, forward strand.
ATATTGCTGCCATCTCTTCAGGAAAACCAAATGCTGGATTCATTTGAAAGTTATTATTTAACATGTTACAAAGATTAATCTCTTGGTTGTTATTTAAAGTTCATGTTGTTGAATTTTAGTAATTCAAAGAAATATAAATACAATTGACTGTGATGAGGGTCTCTGCTGATGGAATATAGGGTTTGCTTTCTGACCAGGATTTACCTGCTGATCTCGTTTTTCCATGTAGGAAACCACAGCTGAGTTTGTGCAGAAACGGAACTCGAGTTTTATTCTGAAGGTGCGTCCCTGTGAGTGGAAACATCACATTTACCTTTCTCATGGATTTTATACAAGGGCTTGGAGGGACAGGACACAGGGAATGGCTTCCCACTGCCAGGGGGCAGGGATGGATGGGATCTTGGGAAGGAATTGTTCCCTGGGAGGGTGGGCAGGCCCTGGCACAGGGTGCCCAGAGCAGCTGTGGCTGCCCCTGGATCCCTGGCAGTGCCCAAGGCCAGGCTGGACACTGGGGCTTGGAGCAGCCTGGGACAGTGGAAGGTGTCCCTGCCCATGGCAGGGGGTGGAATTTGATGAGCTTTAAGGTCCCTTCCAACCCAAACCATCCTGGGATTCTGTGATTCGCTGAGATAGGAGTTGAGCTGTTGTCCAAAATGATAAATCAGAAGTTCAGATTTAAAGCAAAAATTTCTGTCATTTCTGGAAATAGGCTCAAGAGCTTTAACGTTGCATTTTTGGTTGTTTCCAATTGACAGATCCTTTTTCTCTCCCTCTATTTGTTGGATATTATCTCTCCATTCTGCCTGTCATGGCAGCACCTGAAGTTTCGTGACACGCAGGCTTTGGCAGCATTATTGACTTCAAAAGTTCCCGTGTCCTTCACACTCTGTTGTGTCCAACTCCCCAGATAAGCTCATGGTTATATTGTGTAGATCGGATCCAATTTATTTCAACAACAAGATATTGCTTGGAAGGAAATAGATCCTGCTCTCTATCTTTAGGAATTACCTAAAATGTGTTAAAATCCGAGCCTAACTATTTTTCACAATTAGGCTGATGGGGCTTAATGCCTTTCTGAGGGGAAAACCTGAGAAATATGCCCAGAATAACAGATCATTAGATGTGATAAGCCAGAAGGTCCAGTTTTCCTGATAACTTGTCTTAATTATCTTTTGTTTTTTGTTTTTTTTTTTTTTTTTTACTCTGGGCCACTTGTTTATATTGGAAGTAAAAATAATCCCTCTGTCATCCTTGGATATTCCCAGCAGCCAAGAAAGTCTTTTCCATCTATTTCCCCTCGTCTCCCCAGCCCCTGCAGCCAAGCTGCCTTCCAAGGTATAATTAATTCATGGTTTGTACCCCAAGGAGGAAAAGTTGAGAGCTCGTCAGTGTGATGTTCTAGCACTTCAGTGCATTATTTTTGGGGATCTTATTGTGTTTATTCCGATACCCATGGCAAACAAACCTGGATTCTTTGCCCTTCACTTCCTTCTTGAACATAATAAATCAAGTTCAGGCACAAATCATATTAAAATCACTTATTGTTTTGGTAATTCAGACTAAAAATGGCCTGATTTTGGTGTTTCCACCGCAGTTGGTTGGGAGAGGGGGGGGTATCCACTAAAATAGTAAAATACAAAATATAATGCCCAGAAATTGGCTCTGTTCTAAAAGAAAATCTCCAATTTGAGTTCCAGCTGCTGTGTTTCGAAGTGCTTCGTGACGCAGAGCTTCTGCACAGGGCAAGAAAAGCTGCACAATTCTTGGCCCAGCTCGTGGCACGCTTCTTTATTGGCTCGGGAACCTGAATTTCAGCTCCTTACCTGAGAGTCTCAACCCTTGTGGGCTGTGGCAGAGCAAAAATCCCACTGCCAGAAACTCCTGTTGTAACTGTCTGCACTATTTTAGCAATTCCAGGTAAGTTTGTGAGTAATTTTAATTTTACAGGGACCAAAAGGGTGTTTTTTTCCAAAATGGCGAATATTGGACCCATTTTCATCCAGAGATTTTTACTTACTTTATTCCTTTTTAATTTGGCATTCTATTTTCTCTCTCTGTTCTAAAATGAGCTGTCAAAAACCAGTGTAGTGTCTGGGAAGTGTGCAGGGAGAAGGAAAAAAAAGTCACATTTCTGTGTCCTTTTATCTCCTTAATTTACCGGGAGACTCAGTCTGACCCAGGACTTCAACAGGGAGAAAATACATTTACAGAACAACACAGGAAAAGAAAGAACAGAGTAAATAGTTATTAAATGAGATATTCTGATGGGTAAGTCTAAAATTATATATATTATATATATATATAGATATATATTATTATAATATATATAGATATATATTCTACACATTCAACCGGAAATATTAAATAGCTGAGTGCTGGTGAACTGTGGTGAGGTCATGAAGGGGATACAGAAATTGTTAGCCCCAAATGACAGAATTTCATGTCCCTAAAACTTGAGAAAGTTCTCCTTGAAGAGGCCATCTGAAGTCATCAGCATAAACCTGGTGTTTATTTTTCACAGTGAAATATGGTATTTTCTTACTTTCTCCTCTGAACACCAGGGAACTTCGTTGTTGTTGTTTGTAATTAATAATTCTTGGCATTTTTGCTGCACATTTTACTGGCTATATTTATAGAACTGAATTTAATTCAACCTCACATTAGGAATACAAATACATTAAATCCCTAAGTCATGGTTCTTTTTTTTTTTTTTTTTTTTTTTTAAACCCA